>NDGM011095981.1:0-33815 GCA_002564305.1 Octomys mimax | reverse complement strand
AAAAAAAAAAAAAAAAAAAAAAAGTTTGTTTGAAATAGGATGAGCAGAGAATGCAACCTGCTTTTCATCAACCGTGGGATATTTCAGTACAGCCTCTACTTACTAAGGATAAGAAATAATCACTGACTCATTTTATCAGTCATCTGTCTGCATACCTGTCTGTGTGTCCATCCTGTCTTCAATGACAAATTCAGACCATCTTTTTGGTAAGAAATTTGATAGGGACCATCATGTCTTGAAAAACATTTTGCTGTATCTTATTAGCATTTCAAATGACATAAATAAAAAGCTCATACAATAGATTGTCATCTTCTCCCCAAAAGAAGAGGGTAGAGCTGGAGAAATAGCTCAGCAATCTAAGGGTCCACCTGGCCAGCACAAGGTCCCCAGGTCCATCCCGGGCACCATAGGTCATGCCGACCCATGCGAGAGCAGTGAAGGGCTCGAGCCCGCGAGCTCCAGACCAACCTGGGCAACGTGGGGAGGTGGCATTTCAGAAAGCTTTTTAAAAGACAAACTGAATCACTTAAAAAAAAAAAAAAAAAGGCTTCAGCACTGCCTGATGCGTGGAGCGAAGCCGTGAGTAACCGTAGTGATTGGCTCAGCTTTCAGCTACAGGTACATGAACAAAAAGCATGAATGGAATACAGAGCTTTCATTTCTAAAAATTTTAATGAAATGTTATAAACTAGGTGTATCTCCTAAATTACATACATGAATAGTGTGTTACATATAACTGACGAAGTACAAGTACTGTGTATGTGTGAGGGGACCAGGAGCCACTACAAATGCATATATGTAAAAATTTATGACAGGAAGATACATTATCATCACCCCCCTGAGAACATGCCCCATCACCTCAGGCGCTCTTACCCATCATTCTTGTTTTGGGGTGGATGGGTACGGGGGATTGAACTCAGGACCTTGCACTTGCTAGGCAGGCACTTAAGCCACTGAGCTATCTCCCCAACCCATTACCCATCATTCTTGACAATGTCTTCATTGTGAGAAACTTAAAAGGGATTTTTAATATTCACTATACTTTTTGATTGCCCCTTGTATGCTGATACATGTATGTTATACATATATGTTTATATATGCACACATAATTTTTATTGACAATACTATTATATGCCTATTATTAAAATGCATAACATAAAGAGGTATCTAGATGATAATTACCGATAACTTTGGTATCTAGATATAACTGTTCTATTTTTATGAATTTTCCTTTATTCCTTTATTTCCTTCTCTTTATCTGTGATCATGCAGTCATACATGAATTAGATATGGGGAGCCAAGATATATGTTACATTCTCCACTGGTTATACCTGTGTTTTTCTCGTTGGTACTTTTACATTGCATAACATATACTAGCTTAAAACTTTTACAGTACTCTCACACAGCTGTATCACAGATTAATCATTTTTACATATTTTACATATAATCAGTTAAGCATTCACAAAAATTATCTCAACAGTTTTATCCCAGTTTTTTAAATAAACAAATGAGATTTGATTTTGTACAGCAAAAAATTTGTACCCAGTTCTACAGGAGCCTGAAACCTGTGTCTAGCCACTCGGCTTCAGATGGCTTCCTAGGAGTTTGGTAGAAGTATTCACATTTTTGCATTGACAGATTTTCTGTCTTCTGCCTAAATATCTTTAGCGCAGCAAACAGAATATCTGCCTGTTTTCAGAGCCAGACAGGAGCTGACCTGGTATGACACATGTCCCAGATCGAGGGCCCTTTGTCTTCAGAATAAACTGATGTCCAACAGGAGAGATAAGCTGGCTTACGCAACGAGGGCACATACGCGCCGCTGAAAGGTGTCGGCTGTCATTCTGTGAGCACGTTCTGTGCACGTAGCTTAGCATTTTTACATGTCTAGCTCATTTCTGGCGTACAAAAGAGCAGTGGTCTTCCTTTTACCCCGTGTGAATTTCCGTTGTTAAAGAGCAGAGGCCTTTCTTATACTTTTTTTCCTCTTCTTAAAATTTGCATGCATATATCTGGTACTGTGAATGACTGGTTGGAAGGCGACACTGTGCTACAACAAATACCGTGAAATTCATATTGCTTTGTCAAGTGAAATTCTGTATCACTTGTAGTTTTTTGGTTTAATTCTAAGAAGTACTCTATAAAAAAGCAGAGGCCTTAATGAGGAGGAAAGGAGAGTGCATAATTGCAGCTGCATGGAGAGAGGGTGCAGGGTAAGAGGCTGGGGGAGACCAGAGGTGGAGACCAGCCGTGGGCAGCTGGCCGGCTGGGACAGCGGAGGTCGAGGGCGGCGGCGCACTAGGGAAGCGAGTGCATTCATATGGACACCGAAGCCGGCTGCACTGGCGCGACTGTGCCCCTCCTAGGTTCCTGGGCTAAGCCAAGTCGCTTCCTATGTAGATGCCTTCGCTGAAATTTAAGAGGAGTCCGCTACCTGAGGCAGCAGCAGCCCACAGCCTGAAGGCAAGATGAGGGGTGTGTGGGGCGTCTGTCTAGCAGCCCTGTTACCGGAGTCTCGGGCAGGCGCTCGGTGACCAGGCGCTCGGTGACCAGGCGCTCAGTGACCAGGCGCTCGGTGACCAGGCGCTCGGTGACCTGCTGCCTCGCATCCCTGGGAAAGTAACAGAGTCACAGAAGGTGAGAGGATGTTAGGGTACGCAAGAGACAGCAGTGAAGGAGTGAAGAACCGACCACCTCCCAGTACCCTCCTCAAGGAGGGCTGCGGATCTTCAGAGTTAAGTTTTTCCTTAGGAAAAAAA
Organism: Octomys mimax; assembly: GCA_002564305.1. NCBI lineage: Eukaryota > Metazoa > Chordata > Mammalia > Rodentia > Octodontidae > Octomys > Octomys mimax. The sequence goes on along the minus strand of NDGM011095981.1, from coordinate 31,056 downwards.
AGCACTGGGTGTGGTGTGCACCCCTGTAATCCTACCACTCAGCAGGCTGAGGCAGGAGGATCACTGCTAGATTGAGGTCAAGCCTGAATTATAAAGTGAGTTCAAGGCCAGCCTGAAAGTCTGTCTCAGAAAGACCAAAAAAGTAGCAAGTCCATTAATGCCTTATAGAACTTCCAGTTCAATGTGAATTTCAAAGAAAAATACATTTTAGTATAAAGCTGTCCAAAGCACTACGAGGAGAATGCATACGGCTAATCAGAAGTCACGCGGTATTTAGCTGCATTTCAAATGTAGCTGCCCGTTCTGCAGCTTGCTGGCCCAGTCCGCCAGCCGGCCCCGAGAGCCCCGAGCTTCTCCCAGCTCAGAGGCCTGCGGAGCGCAAGCACGCAGAGTCAGAGCGAGGCTCAAATCCGGACCCTGTGGTGAGCGCCCTCTGCTCTGTTCCCAGCTCTACTTGCATTTATGGCAAAGGTAAACTTCCTATTGCTACTGTTGTTTAATGCTTATAGATCATTGCATTTGCAGAGCTTTCATACAAGCCAGTTGCATTCTTAATATTTTAGCCCTCTTGTGAATGTGCAGCTCTTTTGAGAAGGTAGACACTTTCTTAAGAATGTTGCTTTAATTCCTAACACTGTCACAGCCGTACTATAATTAGAAGGCAGGGTGAGCCTTTGGGATTCTGTTAGCCACCCTTGTGTTTGTCAGACACTTTCACTCAAGCAGGTTTTATATTTTATTGCAAATTATGATAGTCTTTGCAAAAATTATATACTGCAGAATGATTATATGAAGACCCTGATACTTATCTTCTAAATTAAATAAAAATATATCCTGGTGTCATCATAATTGGAATTGTTATCTAGACGCTAAAAAAAGGATTACAAAAATGGAAGAATTATTTTTCTATGGGAACAACGAGAGCCTACTAGAGCCTCTGGCTCCTCACCATCAGGACAGGCAGCGACTGCGATGATAGCTGAGTTCACCTGGCAGCTCCAGGCTGGGCACGTCTCACGCGCTGCAGTGAAGGCTACAAAGGCAGTCACAGGCCCTGGCATGGAGGAGGATTACTTGTGATAGAGGCATGAGAGATACACTCATGTACACACGTGCACACACGTGCACACATGCACACATGTGCACCTACACAGATTTCTGCAGGAAAGGGAAGACTTGCCAGGGGGCCTCAGCACATAAAACAGTTGTTCAGGTGTTGAAGGATGATCCGCTGTTTGACATACAGGAAAAGGAAGTGTTGTCCTTGCCAATGCAAGCAGGACAGTGTGACTTGACTACAGCGGATGTAGCTCGGAATGTTCCTTTGATCATGACACGAAAGGAAGGGTTGAGTGAAGCAGAGGTGGACTAGGACATCTGCCATGCCGCTGCTAGGCGGGCCTGCGCAGGTCTTGGCCCAGCTTCAGCTGGAGGCAGAGGATGGCCCGTTGTCTGGTCACTCACTCATTCTCGACAAACACCTACTGAATGTCTGCCACCTGCCAGCCTCTTTCTACACACTGTGGAAAGAGGCAAACAGACAGAGGCGCCCACCCTTGTGGAGCTTGCACGGTACAGAAGAAAAGCACACTGTTCTAAAAAGTAGGTTAATGGATTTAAAAAACTAAGTATTTATGATTTTAAATTCCATTTTTAAGTGGAAGTAAGTGTTGCCCTAGGAGTGTGCTACATGTAGCTACTTTAAATTAACACAGTCAATGAAAATTAAATTATGAAGCATTTCTATCATGGTAAAAAGTTCGGGATGGAGACAGCTTCAGACAGATTTATGTCAGACTTTTATTTACGATCAGATGCTATTTACGTTGAGACTGGAATGACGGGCTAAAGAAAGCTACGTGGAAATCAGGAAAAGAAAAGCTCGAGGTTCAGGGGTTACAGACGCACGGGAGAGAAAGCCGCCTGGGCTGGAGAGGGCTGCAGGAAGAAGGGCGTGGAAGAGGTTGAAGCAGAGGCGCACCGCATGGCCAGAAGTCGGCCGTCCGCTCCAACTTCATGAGGAGCCAGTAGTGGTATTGATGTAGATGAAGTTACAGGATAGGGCTTCTGTGTTCCTGAAGAAGCCACTGTGACAACTTCGGGGACAGAGACAGAGGAGAAGTGAAAGCACCCTGCAATCCAGAAGTGTGCTGCTTCGGAGAGCACAGGGAGCTGAGAAGACACGGAGGCCCACGGAGACACGTGCACACAGGGGCTGGCGGGAGCAGGTCGGGGAGGAGGTGGAAAAGCTGCTTGCTGCCCTGGTGAGCTCCTGCTCCTACAGGGCACACCACTGAATTTTGGAGACAGTAAGATCACTATTAAGTTACAAGGGCAGCTGTGAAGTATATAGAGGTTCGTGGGCTTTGAGAAGAGGCCATGGACAGAGACACATGTTTGGGCAGCGTCAACATACGTGTGGGATTTGGCCCTGTGCGACAGAGGCCCCTGGGTGAACAGCACAGGACATCTGGGCCTGAGCTCTCAGCCAGAACAGGGCTTCTGTGAGCAGAGCAAGGGAAGGAGGTCGAAAGGGGCTACCAGGTCTGCCAGAGGGGAAGGAGAGGGGACCAGTGTGGTGGGCTAGAAGATGGTGACAACACTGCCGCCAGAAGGGTAGCGGGCAGCATGCATAGCGAGTGCCCTGGACAGGCCAGATGAGGTAAGGCCTTTGGAGTTTAAGGGCAGGGGGCCCGCGGGGGCCTGAGGGAAGGCTCGCGGAAGCCCAAGTTCCTGAGCTGGTGCAGAGCATGAAGGTGGGTGGTGGAATTCCATGTGCGAGCAGTCTTGTTTCTCTGAGAAGAAAAAGGAACAGAGAAACTTAGAAAAACACCTTAAAGTCAAAGGAAAGTTATGTTTAAGATTAAGGATACCCCCCAAAATGCCCAAAGTGTGAACAGAAATTGGTGATAGGAAAGAATATTCATTTAGGCAAATAGGAATGAAAGTTTAGTAATAATGCAATTTTGTTGCCTTGATGGTCCTAAAAACGGAAGAACAAACTATATTTGAAATCTGATACGCTGGGGCAGTCTAGTTTCAATTTATTTGGCTTATATTTTCCTCAAATCTTTCTTTTTCTCATTCTGTTATTAACTTACTGCAGTAAAACAAAATATACAGTCAGCAATCTTCAACATGTTTGAAGACTATTTTTAATGCTTGCCTATTCAGACTGCCACATGGACTTACTCCTTTTGCATCATGATAAAAGCTAGTGGGGTGCTTTAGAATGAATTTTATTATTTTATAATTAAAAAATCCACGTTTGAAAACTAGTGTATGTAGGTAAGACGGCGTACACAAGCTACTGGCGGTGTGTGAGTATTAATTTTGGTAACTGCAATCTTCTAAGCATCCGAAACCACAGTTGATAGCACCACACGGTGATAGGGGAGAGTGACCGTGCCATGGTGTGTAGCTGGGTTCAGAGAGCTTCCTAAGAATATACAAGAGATTTTTATCCAAACTCAAAGTTATTCTTTCAAATGCAATCCTTTGAAAGTCCAAAAACTTCCTCTCCGTTACTGACCCTGAGAAGGCACTGACCCCATGCATACCGCGCAGTCAGAGCAACGCTGAAGCCGACTGTTAGTCCTGGCACATGTTCCACGGCCAAAGCATCTTGAAGCAAAAACTGTTTGCTCCGTCCTAACTATTCAGAGCACAGAATATTTGTCCCCCAGGCCAAAGTAGACAGGGAGTCTGTAAAAAGAAAAAAAAAATGACAAAATCTTAATTTTGGTAGAGAGAAAAAAGCTTACCTTTTACTGAAATGATAATTCAGTTCAAAGCTGACATTTTCTATTGTTGTTTGAAATACAGGAAAAAAAAATCATGTAGTCTCGTCAACAATTTTCAAACAACATACCTTACTATCTTGTAGTAACCTACTGACAAGCACAGTTGCTCCAAATTTCTAAAAGTTTGTGCTTAAACTTGAGGTCAAGATCTGCCTAAACTCAGCCCTGTCCGGGTGTGAAGTCTGGGGGCCCACACAGGGGGTGCGTTAGGGTACCCGGACCGAGAGCGCAGCTGGCCCCGGCTGAGCCTGTCAGAGGATGGACCCTGGTTCCTCGTCTTTCGCTTCACTCAGTAGGCAGATCCATGACCTCGTGAAGTGGAACTGGCTGGTGTAGCTCTATTTTTTTAAATCCTTGTTCTTTTCTGTAATCCCTTGAAAACTAAACCACTTTTAAAAAACGAACTGAGCATTCATTACCTGCTCAGGTTTCCCAGAAGACGTGCTTGTGTCCGTGTACGACAGGAGAGAATGAAAACCCATCGCAGAGCCCGGGCCAGTGTGCTAGCAGACGCCTTTGCTGTCACCTAGAGCTCGCGCGAATTTTGACTCTGGAACCCAGAAGATAGTTAGACAGATGGAAGCCAAAACCTGAAAACAAAGCAGCCTTGATTATGACATATTTTAATCTTATTATGTGGGACTTATATTTCAAGTCATCGTGTGAACTGATCCTGGACTTGGGATGCTTCTCTTGTCAACTTCTATGATTTATGTCAGGAAGCGGGTTTTCTTCTTCCTTGGCTAATTCCACCGTTGGTTAGCATCTATGATTGTCTGTTTGCTTCTTTGGGGCGGGTTGGCTCTTCACGTGGGATAGAATGCATAACCAGTTCCTTTTTTCTGTATCTTTCTAAGCTTATTCAAAGAGGCAAGTATTAGAGCCTAGAGAGTTTAACTGTGATTTAAAAGTGAAGCAGAACTAGTCCATTAGAGCCTACTTCCTCAAAAGTTCTTTCTTTCTTCTGAATTTTATATCTGGTAACCTTCTCCAGCCTTAGACGTGTGGAAGCTCTGGGTGTCTATAGGCCATCCCATATTTGAATGAATTTTGACAGAATAATGAAAAGCAACAGTATCATAAAGACAAAGAACAATGCCTCAGGCCATCCTGACAGACAAACATTATATCCTAGAATTAACACATACTGCTTTAATGTGTTCTACACTATGTTCAACAGTTTTGAACTTTTATTATGTTTCACAGTATTTTGCTATGACTTTAGTGCTGTGTGATTTTTAAAGATTTAAAGGGGAGTGGCAAGAAGCAAAAACTGGTCCCTTTACGTGTATAATAAGAACAGCTATCAAAGGGTTATGGCTCCGATTTGTAACTCCAGAGAAATGCTTAGAGACTAGGAAAGGCAAAATGTAAAAGAATTTTTAGTTTTAAACCATCATCATTTAACTTTGCGAATTATATTGATACAAGATTTCTGCTTTCTCACTCCGCTCACTGTTTTGGTTTTCTCTTCTGTCATTTCTATATACTCTTCTTTTCTGTGACATCACTCTTCCTTGTGTCATGGAAAACACCCTGATGACGTTGTCATTAGTGTAACTTGGTAGATGGGGCAAAGATAAGACTGCATCGTGAAGTTCTCCCCTAGGTTCTCATTTTTTGGTTTGGTTTGGTTTGATTTGGCTTGAGTTGGCTTGGCTTGGCTTGGCTTGGTTTGGTTTTTACCATTTTCTGACAAACCAAATCCAAACAGTGGAGAAATAAATGAAGAGTTAAGGGAAACAGGGAAGGCTGAACTTTATTTGAAAGCAGTGACTAAAAATAGAGACCGCAGTGCTCAGATGTGAGGGAAGTGCGGATAGGGGCATGGAAAGAGTGGGGACAGGTGGCCTGAAGGCTGTCGCTTCGTGTGAGACAGTAAGTCCGAAAGAGGAAGCATTTATCCTGAAGTGGCAAGGGGAGGAGCTGAGGGCAGATCAGGAAGCTGAAGTCGGATGGACAGTGGAAGCCCTCCAGAGAAGAAGACATCATTCAGAGACTCAAAGAGCCAAAGAGGTGGGCCGCTTCTCAGCAGGGACCCAGGAGGTCACTGACGCCCCAGCGCCAGCGCTGCCTGTTAGCTGATCCCGAGTACACAGCGAGCAAGACTGTCCTGCCATGCCAGGATGAAGTGCGCCCGTGAGGAGAAAGTGATGCCCCCGGGAGTGCCTGGCTCTAACATTTTTAATTTTGTGTTTTTTCTATTTTTCTCAACCCGCAAATCTCTCATCTGAGGAAAATATCGTTTGTACATTTAAAATTTAAAAACCAATGAAAATACAATACAGGTAATATAATCTGACTTGTACTAGTAAATAGTGTAAGTGTAGCATTAAGCTAACTTGAATTGAGAATTATAAAATAGTTTGGCTATTTTGGGTATCTCTTCTCATTGCCAAGAACCTAAGCTGTACAGAGTTGAACTAACAAAATTGATTTTTAAAATGTTCTTTGTGCTTAAATTTTAATCTCTGCAGAAACATGTTAGATATTTTGGACATTTTTATAGGACATCCTTATTAAGTCGTATTCATCCTGTGGAATGTTCATTTATAGAAAAAAATTAGTAAGAGAGATCTTTTTTAATTAAATGTAATTTGTCCTAAATAAACAGGAAATTCTATTCATTGACTTGCCTCCGTAAACATCTTCCATCCTAGTGGATCTGAGCAGGCCTCGGATGCAGCACTCAGTAGCTGGCGGGTGTTCTCCAGGCTGAGCTGGCTTCCCTCGCCCCCAGTTCTCGTGTGATCTTCTCACACGGCTTGTTGAGGGCCACAGACGTCTCTGCTGTGCTGGGTTTGATCCTTGAGGCAGCTGCTGATGACAAGCAGCGAAGGCAAATTCGTGGAGTGCGTTAACCCAGTGGTTGGAGCATTTCTGACAAGAGATAAGCTTTAAATTCAAAGCTAGGGAGAGGCTTTCGTTGCACTTCAGCCTCTTCATAGTGGCTGTTGCTTTAAACTCCTGCTGCCACGAGGGAAGACAAGGGCAGAGCTTTGTTGGTCTTCTAACACAGCAAGCCTCGGGAAGCCCAACAGACTCCACAGATGCTGTGTCAACCTGAGCCATAGCTGCCGCCCACCTTTCGGTGTCGGCGTGGTACCGAGCCCTCTGAAGGACCGCCTGCAGCCCCGGTCATCCCGGGGACTCTGAACCATGAGGCCAGGACAGGCGTCAGTGTTTCTGTCCGTTCTGGTATCCCTCAACTTTGATTATTGTTACCTTTTTTTTTTTTTTTTGAGAGTGAATTTTGTGGTCCGAAAAGAATTCTAAATACTAGTTGTAGAAAATACAGAATGATAAAAAAAAAATTAATCATGCAATCACTGATGCTTTAGGCTACCTCTTTTCTAATATATAAGAACTATATGTGCTGTCGACATCGAGTTACAACTTTTATCGAATTGTGGCCACATAACAATGCCACGCTAAAGCTAACATTACTAAGAATCATTTTTTTTTTTCAGTACCAGTAATTGAACTGAGGACCCTGCACTTGCTAGGCAGGCGCTTATTCTACTGAACTATCTTCCTGGCTCATTAATGTTATTTGTAACAGTTTTCTAACATTTTCTATGATTTAGTAGAAACAGAATGATCATATTATAAGAATTACTTCATACTTTAGTTAGATATGTAGATTATTTTCAATTTGTCATTACCATATAATAATTCCAGTATACCTTTTAATACACAAAATTTTTTGGTATCTCTGACCACTCCATTTCCTAATAAAATAGAAAATGAGATTGGCACTAGAAAAATTGTTGGTTTAAAAAGATCTATGTTGAACCATGTTAAATAATTATTAAAACTTTTAGTAGATTATGTTTTGTGTTTTAGTTTAGATAACTAATGCTATCATCCAAAGGTAATACTAGCATGGGTTCTTCTTTTCAGTAGGGTACTGCTATTTCTTGTTACATCTCACATTGCATAGACCTGAACTTTTCGGTTAATGTTAATTACAAATTGTGTCTCTGTGTGTAATTCACTTAGCTGTAAACTATGTTTTAACTCTAGATTTAAACCTCACTTTGTCATGATGGCATTGCCTCATATCAAACTGTTTAATTAAGTTGATTAGTCTTTCATTTAGGATTCAATAGTAGCATTTTGGCAGTTTTCATTGTATTTCAGTATCAGAGTAGATTTATGTTTTATTTGCATAGTAAAATTGCTAATACATCATGGACGTACCAAGTTTAGAAATTTCAGTACTCAGACACACAAGCTTAAATGTCACATGGTTTATCTTATATGAAAAACTATGTGTAGACAAATAACATACATAAATATATAGATATAAATATATGTACATATTTATAGACAATAGTAGGGAGAAGAGGGCATAGCAGTCCAGCACAGACAGTGTATTTAAAAGTGTACCTGGGCTCGGCACTCTTGTCTCATGCATTTTTTATGTGCACTGGCCTACAGTCTGGTTGGCAGTCTGTACAGATGACAGTGACCTTTACAAAGTCCTGTAAGACAGCTGAGCAAATCTGGGGGCTGGAGGAAGGGGAGGGCGGGAAGGGCATCGCAGTGGATTATGTACAGGAACTAATTCCCTAAGTAGATGTAATTATTACATACTGCCAACATACACTGATAAATGTAAAACCGTTGGAGGCAAGAGCCCTGCCTCTCCGCTGCTCCCCTCCCCTGTTGTGTCATACATACTTGATTTTTCTATGTCACTTCTATGTGGATGTCATTTTACATGGAAAATAATTTTAATGAAAAATGTGCAAAGCAAAGAGATTAATAACTGGCATTTTACTTTACAACTACTATCATTGGTGTACATACTCTAGAGGTAGCATTTAATTCTCATCATAGAGATAAGATTTTTTGTTACCCTGTATCATTGATAAGAAACAGAACTGGACATATAGCAAGAGAAGAAGATCACAATGACAAATTCTGGAGTCAGAATTTGAACTCAAGCGGTACGAAATTTTCAAAGATAAAATTGTGAGCATTGCCCGGATGGTCTCCCTCTCCTTTGCGCCACTAGAGGATCTCTGCTGAGGCCTGTGTCCGCTTTCTTCTCCTTCTACAAAATGAGAGCTTGGAAAAAGAAGCGCTGGTTCACAGACAGAATAAAATGAGAAAAGCAGCCGTTTGGTCATGACAAGTATTTGGGACTGATTACCACTCAGTATTATGAAACTAAAGCACCAAAAACACAGGCTAAGCTTCCCTAATCTGAAAATCTGAAACCCAATATTCCCCAAAATCAGAAATTCTCTGAGTGACAACATAACACCACCAGTGGAAACTTCCAAGCATCATCTCATCTGTCTGGTTGCAGTAAGAACACAGTAGCATTAGAAATGTTGTAAAAAGTTACCTTCAGTCTAGGTATAAAATGTGCATCTGAAACAAATGAATTTTGTGTGTAGGCTTGGGTTCAATCCACAGATACCTCACTGTGCATACGCAAATATTCCAAAGATCAAAATCTGAACACAGAATTTCAGAGAATTTATAGCCTTCTATTCAGTCTGTAAAATAAATATGCATATATCCAGATGTATTATATGTCCATGTTATATATACACATGTATATGTTACTTATGTACAGATATATATATGGATATATATGGATATGCAGCCTCTCAAGTGTCATGAAAACAATTTTGAGAGGCATCAGTCTTAGACTATTTTTACTTTTATTCATTTATTTATTTATTTTATTTATTTTTTTTTTTGGCAGAACCGGGCATTGCGCTCAGGCCCTTGTGCTTGCCAGGCAGGCACTTATTCTACTGAGCCATCTCCCCACCCCCAAGTATCTCCCTGGCCCCTAGACTATTTAAATGACTTTTCAGATAACAAAGTATTTAATGTATCATTACCAAAAAGATTAAATAAATTAGAAATAAAAGTGAAAGTACAACCTACTCACATTCATATACAAATAATGTACTTGGCAGTAGCAGCAGGGACCACAGCTTTACAAGAACATTAATGAAATGTAGGTGAAAGTTTGTTTTCAAAATATGTTCACTAATATGAAATGATAAGGAGGAAGAAATTCCATCTTACCATTCTGCAAATAAGGTCTGGGCCACAGAGATAGCTCAGCGGACTAAGCACCTGCGTAGGCAAGCACAAGGACCCAGGTCCAATCCGCAGTGCTGCGTGCCGTGCAGGCCCCACCCCTGGTGGCACCGGTCTGTCCACTGGTGCCAGGCCTGGCGGTGCGGGCCTGTAATCCCAGCACTGGGAGGCTGAGCTGGACAGCAAGACCCTGTGCCAAATACATTAAATGAATAAATAAATAAAGTCTAATATCTGCATGAACTATGTTCCGTTTTGGTTATGTTTAAACTTTCTTCTCTTTTATTTTCTAATCTTTCAAAGATTTCAGTCCATAGCAGCATCTTTTCTGGGGGAAGGTCTCTGGTAAAGTCCTCTTAATTACTAACCTTTGTAGCCAGGTGTGGGAGCACATACTTATAATTCCAGCATTCGCAGAGGTAGAGGTAGAAGATTTATAAATTTGAGTCCCACCTGGGCAACTGAATAATTAATTAATGTCTCTTCATTCAGCGGTGCCGAGGATTGAACCTAGAGTTTTCACATACGAGGCAAGTGCTCTCCCACTAAGCTACATCGCCAGATACCAGCTGGGCAAGTTAACAACTTAGCGAGACCCTGTGTGAAAACAAGAAGAACTGATGGTGTAGGCCAGTGTGAAGCCCCGGGCTCAGGCCTTAGCACCGCAATGCATTGCATATAGGTGGGTGACATTCCAATACTTGGAATAATCTAGAGAGTAGATGCTTACGTGAGTTACTACAGTGTGTGTGAGCCTGGTATGGCGGTAGGATTCTAATTTCAAGTCTAGCCAGGGCAGTCTAGCAATTAAATTAACCTGTAAAATGGCTATGATATGTAAAGTAGCATACTTGGAAATGTGTTCAAAGAATTCTGGCATTTTATAGAAGAGACTAAATTAAGCCAAATATACTGTTATCTTTTACAAAGTCCTGAAAAAAAGGGAAAAATGTCCAAGTGAAAAAAAGTAAAAGAGAGAGGAAGGTTGAGGTAAAGGCCATCTGTCCTGATTTTTATAGGGTGACCTTTCTCAACCCAATAAAAGCCACCTATACCAAAGCAACAACCAGCATCACACTAAGTGGACAAAAACTGAACTTTTTCATTATAAAATGAAGAACAAGACAAGGATGTCCACTGTCACCACTCCTATTTAGTACAGTTCTGGAAACATTAGCCAGAGCACTTAGTAAAGAGAGAGAGAAATAAAACGAGTAAGAATAGGAAAGGGAAAAAAATTAAATCTCATTATTTGCAGATGACATGATACTCCACATAGAAGACCCGAGGAATCCACTGGAAGAATTCTAAATTTAGTAACCAAAGTCAGCAGCAGCAGCGCTGAATATGAAGATAACACTCAAACATTAATACTACTCCTATACACAAACAGTAGACTTACTAAGAAATTAAGAAAACCACACCCTTCATAATAGCATCCAAAACCTGAAATAATTAGGAATCAATGTAGCAAAGGAAGTCAAAGATTTATTCAGTGAAAATTACAGTACTCTGACAAAAGAGATCAAACAGGATATCACAGCATGGAGATGCCTATATCCCAAAACTATCACACAGACTTAATGTAACCCTGAGCAAAATACTGTTAGTGAACCTCACAGATCTACAGAGAACATTCCCAAAATTAATTTGGAACCAGAAGAAACCTAGAGGGCCAGAGAGATAGCTCAATGGCATAAATGCTTGCCTGGAAAACACAAGAGTCCTGAGTTTGACCCCCAGTACAAGAAAGAAAAGAAGAAACCGAGAATAGCAAAGGCAATTCTGGGCAACAAAGGCAAGGCAGAAGGTAACATAATACCTGACTTGAAATTATACTACAAAGCTACTATGATAAAATTGGCATGGCACTGGCAAAAGAACAGATCTGAGGATCAGTGGAACATAGAAGACAAAGATGCAATCCAAACACACTCTGCCCCCTTATCTTTGACAAAGAGGCTAAAGATGTTCACTGGAAGAAAGATAGCCTCTTTAACACATGGTGCTGGAGAAACTGGATTCCACATGCCTTAGACTAAAACTGAATGGATGGCCATCACTGTGAGCTAAACTAAAGTCAAAATGGATCAAAGCTCTAAATATTCAAACAGAAACAATTAATCTACTGGACAAGAAAGTAGGTGGAAATCTTGAAGACATAAGGGTAGGCAGTTCATGAACAAACTTAAACTGCATGGGAAATACTTCAAAGAATCAACAGTTGGGATCACATCTTATTAAAAAGATTTTGTACATTAAAAGAAATCGCCAACAAAGTGAAAAGAAAACCCACAGAGTTGAAAAAAAGAAATAGCTAAATGTCTCTCGGACAAACCGCTTCTATCTACAATATATAAAGAATTTTTAAAATATCAGGCCCTCCAAGTGCAAAGAGCCAGGCCGCAAAGGGCATCTGGAATGGATGTAGACATCTCAGATGAAGAAATGTAAATGGCAAGTAAATACATGAAAAGATGTTCGACATCAGTGATCGTTTGAAAAATGCAAATTAAAACAATATTGAGATTTGATCCCACCCCAGAAAGAATAGCTATCATGAAGAAGTTAACCAGTAACAAATGCTGGAGGGGTGGTGGGGAGAGGGAACCCTCTCTGCTGCTGGTGGGAGTACAGGCTGGTGCAACCACTGTGGAAATCAGTGTGGCGACTCCTCAAAACCTTAGGCTTGAAGGTCTCCTTAGACCCAGCTATTCCCCTTCTGGGTATTTTTTCCAGAAGAATTAAAAACATCATGCCATAGCTATATATGGGTGCCCATGTTTATAGCAGCATGATTTATAATAGCTAAATCTTGGAAACAACTCAAATGCCCATAAACTGAGGAATGGATAAAAAAAAGATGTGGTATTTTTAAACAATGGAGTATTATTCAACAATATAGAAGATAAACTTGAGGCTTTTAAAAGTAAATGGATGCAACTGGAGAACATACTCATAAGAGACATAAACTCGGGCCAGCCAAATAGCTCAGCAGATTAAAGCACCTGCAAGCAGGTGCAGGGCCCAGGGTTTGATCCCCAGGCTGCAGTGCTGGCCCTGCCCTTGGGGCACGCTGAGACAGCAGTTGAAACTGGGCGTGGGGCACACACCTGTAATCCTAGCACTTGGGAGGCTGTGAACAGGAAAATCACTGTGAGTCCAATCTAGTAGCGAGACCCTGAACACCCTGTAGACCCTTCCCTAAAATCAGAAAAAAAGAAATATGACCTGTCAGTGTAAACATATTTTTTCTCTAGTGTAAGAAAATGAAGGAGTAAGTAAGATCTAAGATCCACAGTCGATATTATGAAAGGGGAAGAAATTGCTCAAAAGGGAAGAACAGCTGGGATAGGAGAGAGGAGGAGAAAAGGAACGCAGAGAAAATACCAATGTATATAGCTACATACGTACATGTGCAAGATAGCTAAGCTAGTTATGCTACCATTTTCTTTTAGTTGATTGAAAAGAATTTGTTTTTATATTATTTGATCAATTTTGTATGCCTATATTTTAAAAATTTGGGCAATTACTTTAAAGATAACAATATGCAATATATTAACCCTTGTTTTTGTTATTTTTCTCTTTAAAATAATTTTTTAAAATGAGAAAAATAGACAATTTCTACCCTGCAGCTATTTCTCTTAGTCTCAGTTATGATTTCCTCATAGCACTTAATGATCTTCATCTTAAGAGCCTTTTCTGGGTTTGCTTGTGATTAGTACCTTACTCCGTTTTTTTTTTTGTTGTTGTTGTTGTTGTTTTTGAGTATTTAGTACAGAGTCTGCAGGATCTCACTACACAGATCAGACTCGTAGTGAGCCTCCTGTTTTCAGCCTCCCAAGCGCTGGGATTATAGGCCCGTGCCACCGTGAGCCAGTCTCAATCAGTATCTGAGGGCGCTCAGGGGCGGGGCCAGCGTGGCACGCTGGGGATCCCACCCCAGTCCCTGTGTGTGCCCAAGCAGGCGCTTTAGTCCGCTGAGCTGTCTGGCCGGCTGTTGCGTCTTACTCTTCGCTGGCTGAACAGTGCAGGCACTAGCCCTCCTGTTCCCCTGTACCCCGTGCCAGATGATAGCTAATCTGCAGTAATGTCATTTTTCTAAAGCTAATACAAAGGTCACTAAGCTGAGCTTGAAAGGAAACCTGAACTTCATCTGGGTTAACTGTAAGTTGTGTAAATGTAGGTCATACATCTAATCATTGGCACATTTAGCATGTCCAGTGTGAATTACGGACATTCTTCATATGACTGATCTAGAAAATCAGTTGCATTTGTGAGTTTCAGAGGCATTTGGAGTTTAGCTTTTAACATTTGGAGCTGAGCAGTGAGCAGGTTGCCCTATTGAAACGAGAACGTGACACACATTTATTTACCTGTTTGTTTGTTTGTTTATTTATCTGAGTGAACTGGGAGAGGTCTTACCTTAGTATTGGATCTCAGGAGACTTTTGTAAAAGAGAGCTAAGAAAATTGCAGAAGCAAAACTATGATGTTCTAAGAAAGGATGAGAAGTCGCAGTGGTGAGTGATGCAGTCTTACTCCAGAATTCATAGGTAATATGGTAGAGTGGAGATGCAAGGCCTAAATTCATAGACATATGAATAGGGCAGTAGAAGCTTATCCAAAAACGAGACAATCAGCAGATCATGAAGTTCCAAGACTTCCTGGAAGCAGCAAATGAGGAAGATAAATTTAGCAGCATCATACAGTGTAGTAAAGAGAATGTCTCCTGCCCAGTTGTAGCACCAACGGTGACACTCGCTTTTAGCCTCACATGACCTTTGGTTGCTGGAGAGAGGGAGTGTGGGGCTCAGATAAGTGGCGGGATGGTGGGCACACTCCAGTGAAGGGGCCGAGCCACGGCCAGGCCCAGTCGCAGCTGCGGCTCCCAGCCCCTGCTGGCCTTGTACTGCTCACCGTCCCTCCTGGAGTCGCCCTCCTGCCATTTGAATACGGATGAGACAGTGCAGAGGTCCGGCTATGAGTCATTTATTGTTTAAAATGGTAGCTTAGGCACTGTCTTCTGTCGTTACCCAAGGGGACAGTTGTGGAAAATGGGCGAGTCAGAAGAGAGAGAGGTGCTCAGGGACCCAAATGTCTGGCCTTACGGTGAGTTCGGACTTGACTCGCAATTCCTGCAGTCTCAACTTCCATATTGAACAATGTAACCAGCTAAGTGATAGCCCCCGTGTGCTTGGCACAGGAGCTGGCGCGCAGCAGTAGGCCCCGCGTAAGCCTGCTGTGCATCTGCTGTAAGGGTACCGAAGGCTTTTAGCACAGTGACACAGCACTCCGCCAGCACTGTGCTGCTCTAGCCAGCTGTCATGATGACGAGTTACCTGGGGAACAATTTAAAGGAGAAAAGGCTTATTTTGCCTCACAGTTTCATGGTCAGCCAGCTCCAGTATTTTAAGTCCTGAGCAAGGCAGGAGCATCGCAGTGGAAGCCTGCGCAGGAAGAAAGCCGAGAGAAGGAGGTAAAGAGGAGGAGGCCAGGAACACGACTTAGTCCCTGAAGTCGTGTCTCCAAGACCGGCGCCCTGCAGCTCGATCCTGCTTGCTACACTGCTAGCACCTCTCAGCAAGTCCGCCAAGTTAGGAACGCCTCCGTGGACTTAGCCTGAGGCAGAAAGACCTCTCCTATTCCAGTCATCTTCCGAAGCCGGACCTGGTTGTCGCCCATGTGATCCTGGCTTTATGGGGTACAAAATGCAAGTGCTGTGGGGTCAGGAGAGCTTCCACCCACGTTTCAAAAACAGGCGTGGGAGGCAGGCAGCGCATCCCTGAGGAGATGTAGGAAGCTGCGTGCGAAGCCACAAAGCAGAGCCCAAGACGTCGGCGACTCCAAAACACGAGCTGTCTGCTGAGAAAAGCTGCTGCCAGCGGGAGAGACCACGGGCCACCTCCCGTGCTCTGTGAGGGCCGTGGAGGTCACGCAGCACGAGCTGTCTGGAGCTCACAGCCGCTGTGCCCTGCCCCAGGCCTGGACGGCCCGGTCTGGGCTTGCTGCTGGGCGTGCATCCTTCCCATCCCCCGACCCACCCCTTTTGAAACAGAATGCTCACTAACACATTTGAAGGGCGGGCGCTCACAGCTCACAGTTAGTCTTGAGTCAGAGAAACTTCGGATTCAAGACTTTTTGGCCAAGTTAAAACTGTTAACGCTTTGAAGACTCCTAGAGGTGGAATAAAAACACTTCACACATGAGGTGGGCATGAATTTTTGGGGTCCAAGGGCTGCATCTTACAGTTTAGATCTAAAATGTTCTCCAAATGTGTTGTGTGTTTAAAAAGTGATTGGACTGTGGTATAGAGCAGACCTCGGGGCCTTGTTGGAGACCGGCCCCAGAGGCCGGGACGGACCCGAAGGGCGTGCTCTGCTCCGAAGCCCCTTCCCGCTTCTCCTCGCCTCCAGCTCGGCGTGGGCTGCGCTGCGCTGCGCTGCTGTGTGTCCTGCCAACTGCAGGCCTCGGAGTGCAAGCTAAGCAAGCCTGGCTCCATTAAGCTGCGGAGGTTCGACGCTGTGTCACATCATGAAAAGTGACCAAGACATAGACTTATTTTTCTTTACAGTTTACTAAAATATGTTACATTTAAAGGGATGCAATCTCAGTCATTCTGCATATCCGCCGTCCTAAGCCTCGCTGGGGAGACTGCCTGCAGGCTGGCAGTGACCAGTGTAGCGTGGCCTTGCCGCACCAGTCCATTTGTCTGCTGAGCGCGCTTCTGTCTTCCACTTTCTTTCTCTCCTTTCCCATCTTCCTGCCTTTCTTCCTTTCTTTCTCCCTCTTCTTTCTTCTTCTCTTTGAGTTCTTTTTATTTTTATTTCTTTTTTTGCGACTAGAAATTAATGTCTGCCAAATAGCTCAGTGGATTAAAGCTCCTGCAAGTAGGCGCAGGGGCCGGGGGTTCGATCCCCAGGCCTGCCGTGCTGGCCCCGCCCCCTGAGGTACGCTGAGACGGCAATTAAGACGGCGCGGTGGCGCGCGCCTGTAATCCCAGCCCTTGGGAGGCTGTAGACAGGAGGATCATTACGAGTCTGATCTAGTGATGAGACCCTCAACACCCTGTAGGCCCTTCCCTAAAATACAAAAGAAAAAAAGAAGAAATTAATTATCATAGGCTAAACTAATTATATAACAGAGAACATTACTCACTTGAAATTATAAACTTAAAGTGTGTCCCCAGGACCAACAGCACCCAAATCACTAATGAGTATGAAATACAGAAAGGGAGACCTCACTCTAGGGTTTGTGTGGGAAGTCTGAGAAGCTGTCTTAGCCGCTCTGTGGGCCATCTGAAGAAGACACAGTGTCGCCCACTAGGGGGCAGTAAGACATGCAAGCTGCTGGCAATTGTGTCAATCTCCCAAGTACCATTAAAAGTTCTTGTAAGAATCACCTGCGGTGGCCAAAAGGATAGTGTGCTTAGTTTTTTTTAAAGGCAAAACAACAAAGCCAAGTCAGGTTACACAGAGAAATTCAACATGGGAGATTAATGCAGTAAGCACTTCCATCCACAACACTTGCAGAGTATAAAAACAGGCGCCAATTTTAAATTGTAATTTTGGCTCTTGTTCATAGATTATGGAATTGTACAGCTGGAAAAGGTTTTTCTGCTCACCTCTGGGGCAACTTTCTTATTTTACAGATGAGGAAGGAGGTTCTGAGGGGTTAACTGGCTTTCCCAAAGCCATACACTGGATGGTTTGCCAAGCCAAGGCCGCAGCTACCTCCAACCAGGGCCCCACCAAAAGAAGAGATTTTTACACAAGGTTCTAAACTCATTTTCATTATTCCATGGATAAAATGGGTTTCATACTTCTAATTTGCATATCTCATGGATTTAATACTTTTAGTAGTTGTTTCTGAAGAGGAGGCAAAATAGAGAAGAATTTGTAGGGGTTTCTTCTCTTTTCGCTGAGTTATTTATATTCGGCAGAACACCGCTTGGACGTCCCTAGTGCCAGCGCCGAAGCGTGCACGTGCAAATGTCACCCAGTCACTGAGTATTGAGCAACCATAACATTCGTGGCTCTGGTTCACATTCCTTCTAGCATGATGCTAGCATGATTTGTGCTCTCAGTGGTCTTTGATTATGTGTGCCTAACAGCTTGGCTGGGAACTACTTTTGGTACTCAGTTCCACATGCTCGTCTGTGTGGGGCAACAGCACTGTGTCAGGCTTGAAACTACAAAAAAGTGTTGAAATTGTAGCTAGTGGATCCCCATTCATCTAGAAACCTGGCAAGGCTTTACAGAGAAAAGAACCCTGATTGCATTCATAACACCCTCAGTACAATTCGCTCACATGTCTTCAGAAAAAATGACCTTTTTGCGGAATGTTTTAAATGTCAGTGATGTTTAGAGAACATTGAACCAAACACAGAAATTGCTTGAGAAAAATTTCTGCGTGCCCAGTGAAAGGGGTAAAGGGCCACATTCTCGATGTCTGCTTCTCGTACTTACCAATACAATCATTGGCGGGACACTGAAGTTATGTAAAGTTCATGGTGCAAGCTGCTGGAAGTTGATGATGCTTCGCCAGCAGTTTCTGAGCATCAGAATCGGTGACCGAGGCTGCAAAAGAAAGCACAGAATGAGAAGAGCACTGGTAGAGCAAGCCCTGCCACAGAAGAGCTCCTCAGATAAGCGTCTCGAGACTTGAAGGACCACCCTACCCAGCTTAATGTACTTTGAGAAGAGGAAGAGGCTCATTAGAAATATAAATGTAGCTCCTAGATAAGTCTCCAAGCCACAGAAACTTTTCAAACCACTTCTGATCTGTGCAGCTCTCCTTTTGCCCCAACACTAGTTAGCAATGTCAAAACCAGCTAGTAGAATTGGACCTTGGGCGTTTCCCCATAAGCTCACTTTTGACAGCCAGGAATATGCATGCAAAGCATACACACTGTGACTGAGCGACTGAGGAAAACTCCTAATGAGTCACTATCTCTGTTGTAAACTGAAAAGCCAAAAATTTTTCCAAAAGTATAACGTCACATCTGTTCAGTTAATTGTGCCTAATGTCTAATTCACATCAATTCTAATTTGATGCTTTCTAAGGGATAGACAAAATATTATATTATTTATAGGACATTTGTATTTTCTTTAACAAAATAATAATTACAATAACCAGAGGTAAGAGCCGTAGTGTTTAATATGGTTTATTTTTAGCATTTATATATATATATGTGTGTGTGTGTGTGTGTGTTTTAAGACAATGTTGTTGCTAAGACCTATTGTTTCTGCATTTGATACTACCCTTCCCTATTACAATAAAATAATACCCCTCAATCATTATAAAAAATGTTACTGTCACATGCATGTTTATATTTCAAATATGCTTTTAATTTTCTGAAACAGAGGCACATTTCTGGTGATATCTTAATGCTTTAAGGTAGTTAATGCTTGAGCTTGATCTTAAACTGAATATTTCCCAGATGTATGGTAGGGTGAAAGGTGGGCCAGCTTACAAAAACCAACTTCCTATACATGTTGGGCTTCCTTAAGGGAACGTAAGCTGAGGACTAATTAGACATTGAGGCCCTGGGAGCAGTTAGCTGCGCAGCTCCCAGAGATACGAGCTGCAGGCCCGTGTGGCTGTAACATAAGCCATGTGTGAGGAGGCGAGCACTGACGGCCACTGTCGCCGTGTACCTTGTAACTACACCCCTTCAACCGTCTTTTGAAGTGGCAACAGTTTGGGATATTCTTCTCAATTATTTATTAAGAAATTATACAATTTACAGCTTTATAGAAGTACAGTGACCTGACGAAATAGCAGAAATATATCCAAAATATTTAGCTCAGATATGCATGATAAATAGGAAAGGGCAGCTCAAGGATGATGGCAAGAAATTGCTATGAACGCGGCTGATCTCAGACAGCTTGAGAGTTCGGTCGATTCTCTGAGGACATTGAGTTCTGTCTCCATGAGAAGCCAGCTGCCCATCGGAGGAAGAGCATGTGGTGGGCGGCAAGCTGTTTGCCAGACTCAGAGACTGGCGGTGACTCAGACACATTCTTCCCATCTATTCATTCTTAGGGTCGGGGCTTTATGTTAGCTTCACAAAATGTCCTCTAAGATAGCTGCTTTGTGCTGGCACTAGATGGTAATTTTGACTGCCCTGCTTAGGAAGTCTGAGCTATAAATTTAGAACCAAATATTTCCAATATTTGTGATATTTTTCATTTGAATACTATGTGCATGGGGTCTGGTGCAAGTTGTAGGCATTGATGAAGCAGAAGATAGAACTAAACTAAAAGACTATGATCAAAATAAATCAGCCAATTTAGAGATAAATCTGCCTTGATAAATATAATACAATAGACAGTGAAAGAGAAAGAAAGAAGATTCTCAGAAGGGAAGGACAACTGGGAGATGGGAAAAAAGGAAAGGAAGGGACAAAGATACACACAAGCTGGCTGGGATTGCTGCGCTACTACTGATTTCTCTCGGATCGTTGAAAGGAACAGCGAGTAGTTATGCTGTCTGATCAACCTTGCGTGCCTGTACCTGGTAATCTGAACAACTACTTTGAAGGCAACAGTATGCAAGATAACAGCCATTGTTAATTTCCTATCATCTTTTTTATATTCTATATCACTTTTGAAATTTTGAATTTCAGTTTTGAAATTCTGTATCACTTTTATTGTGTGTTTTTTTTTTCTTTGTGGTACTGAGTATTGAACTCAGGCCCTGCGCTTTCCAGGCAAGCGCTTATTCTACTGAGCTATCTCCCCAGCCCTTTATTGCTTTTTTGTGTCTTTAAAATTAAAAAAAAAAAAAAAGTAGAGTGGGCAAATCCGAGACAAATTAGTGAGTTGTACCTCTTTGCTATGAAGTGAATAAAGAATACACATATATCAGCCATTTCTTCTAGGTAAGAATCTACTTGAGCTGAATTTCTTTCTATAATCTTTACCTTCTTAGACTTTTAAAAGACAATTTTGTGCATGTAGGTGAAGCTGTCAGTAAGGGTTAATATTCCATAATGAGAATGTAGGTAAGTTTTATGGGTAACGTATCGTGGAAGGAAAGTAGGTTTTGTGTAAGATAAATTTACCAGCCAAAGACTGTCCCTGTCAATTTTTCCTTCAACTTCAAGGTAGAAAAGAGTCGCAGATTTCCAGTGTAATCTTACATAGTAGCTTGCAAGAGCAATCGGAGGAAAAAACGGTGAGCTTCGCTTGCGGAGGACCTCGTCCAGGGACGTGCATGCCAGCCTGGGAGAGGTTCACTGAACGCAAAAGATTACACAAGAGTGAAAACTAATTCCAAGTGTCTCCATGTGACCTCACGCTGTGGACCTCTCTTAAAGTTTATGAGTAGGAAAATATCTAAGGAAATGTCTCTGAAACTCGTTTTTGGTAATCAAGTTTATGTAACTGGCAAGACGTGTGGCCCCGGCCGGTGCTCTGGGATCAGAGGCCCAGGACCGCAGACGTAACTGTTAGCGGCTGTCTCTGTGGACGAGCCACGGGAGAACCGGCAAGAAGAGGGAAACTGGTGCTCATGAAAGAGGAGGGGTGGGAAACGCTTGCTGCCCTCCCAGGGATCGGCAAGTCTCAGCCTGAAGGAAAGCGCCCCCCGCGTTAGGTGTCCAGTGCCCGGGGGCTGGTGGCAGGGGGTGGGCAGAGGGACGAGGGGGCACTCTGTGGACCACAGGGAGACAGACGGGGCTCCCCCAGCCAGGAAGCGTGAAGCACGAAAGACGAGACGCTCACAGGGCCTGGGAGCCTCTAAGCAGCCGTACAAACTCGGAAACCTGCTGCGGCCTGCCTACCTTCGCGACCCTAACCAAGCTGCAGGGGCCAAGAACCGCCAGTGGCGTCTGAGGGCAAAAAAAAGAACTTTTTTTTTTTTTTTGTATTTTAGGAAAGGATCTACAGGGTGTTCAGGGACTCACTACTAGGTCGGACTCATAGTGATCCGCCTGTTGGCAGCCTCGCAAGAGCTGGGGTTACAGGCGCGCACCACCACGCGCAGTCTCAATCGCTGTCTCAAGGCATCCCAGGGGCGAGGCCAGCACGAGGCAGGCCGGGGATCGAACCCCAGGCGCTTAAATCCACTGAGCTATTTGGCCTACCTAAGAAGAACTTTTGAAAAGGTGCACAGGACCGCACACCCTTGTAAAGAAAAGGACCAGCTGTGCCTGTGGGCCAGGTGCTGGGAGTAGAGCCGGTGCAGGGGAGAGGCGAGCCCGGGGAGGCGCAGGAGCGCGGGGCGCAGGGCTTCCAGGAGATGTGGAGCGAGCTGGGTCTCTTCCTGCCTCCAGCCAAATCCACTCCCCTCCTTCTGCACGACAGTTCTCATTAACATGCATAGCAAACATTCCTCCTGGAAATGAAAATATGCGTAGCTTTTTGTTTCGATTTGTTTCTCAGCACTGGGAATCGAACTCAGGACCTCCCGCTTGCTTGCCGGCAGGCGCTGGCCGCTGAGCCCTGTCCCTGGCCCACTTCGCTTAGTTTTATATCAGTGTAGTGAGATGCACTTGCAGCTGTGTGGCGGCTCTTTGTGTTCATTATGATGTTTCACGTCTCTTCATTTTCCTGTTGGTCAAATTTGCTTGATAGAGTTCTACTCCTGCGTTCATTTCATGACCTGTCCAGGCACGTCTCAAGCGTCTTAAGGCTATCCTCATTTGTTATTTATGCTTGGCTTCAGTTGTTCCTAATTGTAATTTTTAAATTGTTTTCCTAACTTGTTATTTTGTATAGCATGGACATGCATATAACTATTCATCTATTATGCATCCATTTACCTTCCTATCTACTGACTCACAGTGACTTGGAAATCTGCACCATGTTATGAGTCCTGACCTCGATTCAGTTTTGGTAAAATATGAGTATTTCCAATGTATTTCCTTTTAAAATGGAGTCTATGACATTCAATCCGACCTCCATTTGGATGGCATTTGTAAAAGCTTTATAGGAAAACAAAGTTTATTTTGAGTTTTATCCAACAATAATTCTCATCGATATATTTGTGTTTGTACTAAATTAGAGGACGTTGCAGTCTTGCGTGTGTGCATGTCTGACATATACCCGCAGGAAAGTGGAAAGGTTGGTGATGGAAGCTGTGGCTCTTGCCGGGAATGAGGGTGCGCTTCTGTAATGCAGTGTCCACGAGGCTCAGGAGGCTGAGGCAGGTCAGGCACGGTGAGCTTGTGGCCAGCTGGACCACGTAGTGACTTCAAGTCCAGCTGTACTACCTGCTTAGACCCTGTCTCAGAAAGAAATAAAAGTAAAATAATCAGAAATTGTGAAATTGCTGGATGCTGTTTATTTACTGTTCTTTTTAGATGTTACCCTCAGTGTATTGACCTGCCGTGCTGGAAAGCCAGCTGCTTTACCTGGGACTGCGACTTGTCCTTTTGATGGCAATTGGATGCCTTCTTGTCAAGTTTATTGAATCTTTTCCAGTGTCTGTTATTCTTTATTCCATATCAGTTCACCAACATTTTAATCAGCATCAATTATTATAAATTCTTTCTTTCGGGCCAGCCAAATGGCTCAGATTACAACACCTTCAAGCAGGTGCAGGGGCCAGGGGTTAGATCCCCGGGCCTGCTGTGCCGGCCCCGCCCCCGCGACACGCTGAGACAGCAATTGAGACTGGGCGTGTGGCACACTCCCGTAACACTCCCAGCTCTTGGGAAGCTGTAAACAGGTGGATCACTACGAGTCCGATCTAGTGGTGAGACCCTGAACACCCTGTAAACCTCCCCCAAAATACAAAAAATAAAAAATATAAATAAGTCATTTCTTTTCTTTCTTTCTTTCTTTCTTTATCTCTTTCTTTCTTTCTTTGTACTGGGGATTTGAGTCTCAAGCATTTCTACAGAGCTACATCCCTAGGACTTGTAAATGTTTATGTTTTTGTGGCTTTTTTGTTTTGTTGGTTTTATTTGTTTGTTTGTTAGTTTAAGATACGATCTTTCTAAGTCATTAAATTTCTTCCCAGGCTGAGCTAGAATTTGGATCCTCCTGCTTCATCCAGTCAGAGGGCTGGGATTACAAGTGTGCACCACCACACACAGCTAGATTTATTCTTTCATTTCACTTTAATTATTATTTGACTATACTGTAAAAGCTAGGCAAGATTTAGCAAGTCAGATTCCCTCTTGCAATTTGTGATATGCATTAAATAATATTGAAATTGTCTTTTGTGGAGAAATACTTTCAGATTTTAACAGATAAATATAAATGAATGCAGAAACAGGGTAACATACAATAACGCATATGTTACAGATTTTCAAAACATGAATAGCTAATTAACACTGCTAGTTATAGTACTATTTTTATTGTCAAACCTGTTGCTCAGATTAACAGATATAGTTATGTAAGATTAGGCAAATAATTGACTATGAATGCCTACTTTCAAGAAATCTTAATATTTTTTCCTTGTCTTTTTCAAAAATTTATTTTAAGGAGAGTATAATAACTGATAAGGCATTAGAGATGGTACGCGTTTAGAGGACCGGGATGAGAGGCGTCCAGCCAGGGTTTGTATTGCACACTGCCACCCTCCATGTAGTTGCTCAGACTGCAGATGTCGGCGTACAGTGTTAGTCAAGGTGAAAATTCTAAACATTAACTGCTATTAAAAAAAAAAAACTGATGGAAAATACTAGTACAATCTTCTCAGCCATCCTGTGTGTGTACTTGCATGTTTTCCCCCTTCCTTTTTTCTCCTTTTTCTCCTCTTCATTGTTTAATCCTTAAATTCAGTTTCTTTCCATTTTACTATATCTATTATACCTTTCAAGTTTTATTTCTTCTTTCGGGTTCTTACACTAGGAAGACAATATGGTATTTACACAGGTGGGTCTGACTGATTTCACTATGAGTAAAGCCTCTAGTTGCATCCACTTACATATAAAGGCTTAGAGTTGTCTTTCTTTATAGCTGAGTAGTGCTCCATTGTGTAGAAACACCACATCTTTTTCATCCACTCCTCAAGTGATGGGCATTTTGGTTGTTTCCAAGATTTGGCTGTGACAAATTGTGCTGCAGTAAACACAGGTGCACATATATCACTATGGTATGATGTGTTCAGTTCTTTTGAGAAGATACCCAAAGGCGGAGTAGCTAGATTGCATGGGATTTCCAGTCCTAGTCTTTTGAGGAGCCGCCACACTGACTGGTGGCTGCACCAGTCTACACTCCCACCAGCAATGCAGGAGGGTTCCTTTTCCTTCACAGCCTCTCCAGCATTTGTTGTTAGTTGGTTTCTCTTCATGACGATAAAAACAGATAGTATAACAACCATTGTTAATTAGCTTTTCCTGTTTTGAAAATCTATAACATATGTATTGTATGTTACCGTATTTCTGGTTTTTTCTGTTTGTTTTTGCTTAGGTTTTTACTCTTCAAAATAAAATTGAACTTAAAAAAATTTAGAATTTACAAATGAATACATTTCCTAGAGATAAAATATTGAGAGATTTTGTCCAGTTGAACCTAAATGTACTGTAAAGTTCAGGGTAGCTTCTCCTTGAACATTGTTCTTCCAAGTTTGAGGCGCAGGGGCCAGGGGTTCGATCCCTGAGCTTGCCGTGCTGGCCACACCACGAGGATGCGCTGAGATGACAATTGCGACTGGGTGTGATGGCGTGAGCCGTAATCCCAGCTCTTGGGATGCTGTAAACAGGCAGATCACTAGAAGTCCAATCAGATAGTAAGACCCTGAACACTCTGTAGACTCTTCCCTAAAATAACAACAACAACAGCAAAATTAAGAGTTATAGTAATTTTGAGTAAAATTTAAATTGAGGAAAATCAAACATTACAAATAGCATGGTTTAGACAGATCTTATTTACTTATTTATTTATTTTTGTGGTGCCAGAGATCAAACTCAGGACCTTGCGCTCTGAGGCAGGTGCTTCAGTCCCTGCGCTATCTTCCTGGCCCCTAGACTAATATTTTAGTAATGCAAGCCACACAAGATCAAGTCAACTGAGAAATTTTTTTCTTTGAGTGTTTTGTTCTCTGTTAATGTTCAGTTTTTGGCTTTATATTCCTCTGTTTTGTCCTCTAATCTGAATCTCAGAAAAACATGTGGCTGTTGTAATGTGCCTCTTGTCCTTCAGTGCTGACGTTTCAACACATTTTATTTGACAGCGCTCTGGCACTTCCACCAAGCCGAGAGCTCACATCTCACTGGACAGAGTTTTTTTTCTTTTTTCCACTCAACCTCTACAAGGTTTTAGAGGCTACTCAGGTGTCCCCATTGGTTCTTTGAAGACAGCACCTCCAGGAAAGCTCCCCTTAGCCACCGGCATTCATTTTGAAAACCAGAATTATTAGTTTTCTTCCTTAAAAGGTGGGCGAACTCTCTTAAGAACATGTTATTTCAAGCTAATGTAAGCACTGATTTTTATATAAACTATAACACTAACTTTCTTTTAGCCTACCATAGTGAGAGAGGCCATGCCACGTCAAGTGCATCCACTCTGACTAGAAGTCTCTTTGAGACTTGTGACTCAAGACTGAATGGAACACCAAAAGTGTTTGGTGAATACTAAAAGAAGCATCCCTAGGTTCCATTTTTCATTCGTTATTTCTAAATGTCATATTTACTGGATTCTATATCAGGTTCTTTTTATGTTTTGTTTTGTTTTTATGTATTTGGTTGTTACCAGGTCTCACTAAGCAGCTCGGAGTCAGGGTGATCCTCCTGCTTTCAGCCTCCTCAGTCGTGGGATTACAGGTGTGCACCACTAAGCCCAGACTCTGTGTCAGGCCCAGCCCACCCTGGGGGTGAGGCCAGTGCCATGTGGTGCTGGGGATCAACCCATGGTCCCTGCGCTTGCCTAAGCTGGCACTTAGTCTGCCAAGCTGTCTCGCCCGCCCTTATATCAGTTCTTTATTGTATTTCACCAAAGTAGTGACACTCCCTCCCTCCATCTAGTTAGGGTTCCAGTGTCTTCCTTAGCTTCCTCCATGTCCCCTGTCACTTTTTCACAGTCTGTAATGGAATGTCTCACTCGCACCTTTTTTTAAAAAAGAGAATAAAACATGATAAAAGGTACTTTTGAGCTGTGCTGGCCCCACCCCCGGGGTGTGCTGAGATGGCGATTGAGACTGGGTGTCGCAGCGTACCTGTAATCCCAGCTCTTGGGAGGCTGTGAACAGGGGGATCACTCCGAGTCTGATCTAGTAGTGAGACCCTAAGAGTCTACACCCTGTGCACTCTTCCCTAAAATACAAGAAAAAAAAAACAACAAAAAGCTATTTTTGAAGCCTTGTTTTTATGCTTTTTCACAATACGTCGGCGTGCAAACCCTGTACCTGGATCCCCATGAAAGTGCCCCCCGAGGCACCCTGCGTGCCTTAATGGTGACCAGGAGTGAGAGTGCGGAGCTGTCGTCCAGCTGCAGCCCCAGGGCGCTGTTTCCTCCTCTGTGGGCTGCCTAGTCGGAGGGCATTTGCGCGGAGTTGGAGGCAGTTAGCAGTTCCACCCTGGTGTCTGGCAACACCTGGAAAGCTCTAGTCAGGAGAGGCTTGACCTTACCAATGCTTGATTAACCATCCCCTTTCCAGCAAAACCCGAAGCTTTCCTCCCAGGAGCCTAAAGTACGAAAGCCTAGCTGGTGGTTATAGAGGGCAAGGAAGTGAGTGCTCCAGTGTGTCACGTGTGTGTGAATGGGCAAGCAGTCTTTTTGCACAATTAAGTCAAAATGTGTCTACCACAGTCAGTATGTCTATTTCTCAGTGAAGGCCGTAATTACGCGCTCTCTAGGCAGCCGTGGAAAGTGCTGGAGGCTAGTTCTGCATTCTCATATTATTCCATAGCATGTGGAAGGCTTGGCACACTTACAGAACGCATGGTCAAAGCGAACAGTGAGCTGGAGTCTCTCAGACTTGTTCCACGTTAAATATTTTACTACTTGGGTCTATTTGTGCTTAGCTAATTTATAAACACGCCATTGCATTGAGTTGGACTTTTTCCTGCGAGAAAGCCAACATCAAGATGTGCTGTGCTGAACCATTTTATTTTTCATTAAATTAAGGTAGAAAAATACAGTCTATTATAGTGAGTTGCATTAAAGAAATTCATAAAAACTTCAGTAAATGGGGTAGACTTTTTATAGTGCTATATTGAGGGTAAATATCTATATTGAAACAGTGGCTGTTTATTGAAATATGCCAGGTAGTAATTTCTGCAACCACTTATGTCAGCTTTCAATTTTCTTTTCATTTTATAAACAACCAACCAATGGTGATCGGACTCAAGTAAATTAGAATGAATTGCTTCTGGGTAAGCAACAAGATAGATTGGTCTACAAAGCATTTAGCGGATATAAAATCTGGGCCTGCCTGCCGATGGCTCACCATGGTCCACACAGACCTGGCGACGTGCGAACATGGACGTGGGCTGAGAGTTTGCCTTACACTCTGAGGACCCTTCCTACAGGTGCGTGCACCAGCCCTCAGCCTCTCTGCATCTCACCACGCTGTGCCATCTCTTGGGAAGAACAAAGTCAGAGCACAGCAAGAAATGAAACATTTCCTATAGTTAGGGGACAGGCAAGAGAGCACAGAAAGGACCAGAAGCCATGTGGAGAGGGATAGTTATCAGAGGAAGAACGTGGAGAATATTGAAAGCGCCATGGCAGGGCGTTGGGACAGTGTGTGTTCCACACTTTGGCAGCATGGTACTTACTTAAGCCAAAGCCAGCAGGGCCCTTGGGGTCACTTTTAGGGACAGAGGCATTGCAGGTAGGAGCCAAGCTAACGTTGACACAAGCCTCTCAGCACTGTCCAGGAGGTGTGAGTGACACAGGAGAGATGGTAGCTGCAGCCACCCTCCCGAGTGTCACCATGCCACATTTAAAAAGGAGGGAAAATATTGTTAGTTTAAATATAGTTCTATGATGGAAATTATTTAGCTCTTAGAAGTTAGATATTTAAAAATGAATTGCTTCACAGAAGCCTAGAATCCACTGGACTCCTCACAGGTAACAGTACAATTTATTTTCTGGAACTGTAAGCCGAATCATGTTTTGAACAAATTCAAAGCTACAGCTACTAGCTGAAATAGCAACTGCTGTTGTAATTTTTCCCATACTGGTGCTTGTGAAGTAGATGATATGATACTAGATATTAAGAATATTATCCAATTGTTGTATTTTTTACAACATAGGAATAATTCCTACATTTGTTTTACCATAGACAAGGAAGCAGTTTTTTACATTTCCCCCAGAATAATAGCGTTACGTTTGTTCAGATGTTTGCTCTTCAGAATCCAACCGTGAACAAGTTTCCGAGTAAAAGCGGTGCTCTGAAAGGGCGCCTCAGGCCTTGCTCTTAGCTTTTGCTCAGTTCTAACAGGCTTTCAGATCAGTTTCCAGTTCACACTCATCTCGCGCTTGGGTACCTTTGAGTGTCCCTCCTCCACGGCTGATGCAGGGACCAAAGCTAGTGCGCATGACCTGGATTCGTCCAGAAAAGCACTGTTTCGCTTAGTCATCTCTGTGAGAACAACAAATGGTAAACCTGGAAGATTGAGGTGCCAGGTTTCTGTTTCAATGACCAAGTCTGAGTTCTAGAAGATGGTAAACAGAGCTGTATGGTCGTTCATCCCTTTGTGTTTAAAAATGGTTGCTTTGGAGGGCCGGTGAGATAGCTCAGCAGACTAAGCACCTGCTTAGGCAAGTGCAGGGACCAGGGTTCAGTCCCGGGCATCAGTGCTGCACTGTCCCTCCACCCAGGCAAGCTGAGCTGGACACTGAGACCAGGCCTGGTGGTACATGCCTGTAATCTGAGTGCTGGGGAGGCTGAGACAGGAGGATCATATAAGTCCAAACTGCATTGTGAGACCCTGTATCAAAAACAAAACAGAACAGAACGATTACTGCCCTAAAATGCCTTGGAGTCTGACAGTGAAGCATATCATGGAACATAGACGAAGGTAATAAAAGCGGCTGTTGCTGCCGCCCGTTTCATCCAAGTAAGCCTTCAGGATGAGGAACGAGAGAGCTTTGATGTCATACCGACCGCGGGCAAGCTGGCCTGTCAGCAGTTCACATTACAGGGGTACCTGGGATGTGCTTTCTGAAGATTAATTGCAAGCACGTTTAAGGGCATTGAAATACGTGACCTGAGGGTCACTTTCAGTATGATGGTGTTCTCTACCCCCCCTTAGATTCATGCTCCAGCAAGTGCCGTTTACCTCATGAAGACTGAGCACCCCTGTGACCCGGGCCTCACGCCGTGCTCGTGGCTGTTCCAGTCCAGCGTATGCTTGCGGCACACGCAGTGCTGTGACAATCACTTTTAGTTTTTCATTTTCACTTTATTTGGACGTGGAATATTAATACACTTTAAGTTTTGCAGATGGGACTGTACCATCGGAAATAATCTCTATTTAATGAATGTTCATATTTGCCACACCAAGCCCGTCATGGGGCTCCCCACGCATTGGTCAGGTTTTTCATTCAGTGAATGTTGAGGAGCATGTTGATTGTTATGGTCCCCTGAGAAAGACGCAACGCAGAGTGTAGAGAGCCGGTGCACCCTAACAGAAGGCTATGTGGGAAGCCACGGTGTCACCCTTGCTGGGTGGGGCCGCATGAACCCTGCAGCGTCCAGTGCAGTGTGAGGGCCACATGGAGGGGGACACGTGGAGGGGGCCACGTGGAGGGCTGCTGCAGCAGGACCCAAGAGATTGGTTTTGGACCCTGAGGGTAACTTAGGAGGAAGAGAGTTAGTGTGGAAACCCGTATGGCACGTGTCCACCACTTCCTCCTCCTAGCCCCTGCTGCTGTCCTGCTGCGCCTTGTGGTCCCTTTCCTCAACGCAGAAGGTCTAGGTTTCTTCATTGTGGAAAGCTGTGGCGACACCCGTACCTCTCGCAGAGCATTTACTATAATACCTCTGTATTGATTGTTTACGTGTGACCTCATCATGTTCAGCTTTAAACTACTGCAGGCAGACTTTACCTGATTGTGTTATCCTTGCTTTGGTTGTTGTTGACAAACACGCTCTTCTGAGTGTCAAGTGATATGGATTTAAGCATCAGTGTAAAACCAACACGGTAACCTGTCTCAGGCTTGCAGCACAGAGTGTCTCTTTAGAAACTCTGCTGCAGACTGTCCTGCGCGTCTGCGCAGGGTCACGATGCACACGGACGTTCAGCCGCCACGCACTCCCTCACTCTAGAGTTCTAA
>NDGM011095974.1:0-12076 GCA_002564305.1 Octomys mimax | reverse complement strand
CTGTGCTTCGCCAAGCTTGTTCCAAGTAGGTGCTTTAGACCACTGAGCCATCTCACCAGCCCGTGTTTTGTGGCTTTCTAAGGGAAGCTTCTCCTACTCGAGGCTTGGGGCCCACCCAGAGGCGCCAGCCTTGGCGACGTTCTGGTGACTGTACCAGTGAGGGCTGCAACCTGCTAGGGAATGGTACGGATTCACGAGCACTTTTACTTATAAGGCACTTGCTGCACTTTAAACATTTCCACCCTTACTTTATGGATTGTGGGGTAAAAGCAAAAGGTTAAGCCAGTTGCTCAGACTTAGTTACTAAGTCAGTGGCAGAAGCCAAATGCTCTGTAGAGACATCAAGGCCAACTTAAAGAAACTTAAAGGAACCTGGAAAGCTTTTTCCCAAAGAAAAGTGCTAAGTAACTCAAAACAGTTGCGTAATAATGTCCTGGACTGATACTCTGAAACACTTTCCGACACACTGGGTCCTCACAATCACTGCACACCTATGTAAACTACTGGTACCACAGGCATCGAAGGTCACCCAATCCTCCTCCTATTTGTCCTGGACTCACTTTAATTCATGATTATGAATTTCAAACATAGGATCCCACTGCAATTCCCTAATCCATTCTTTCTTCCATTCTCAAGGAGAGCTAGTCCACAGTTTCTGTTCTCAAACCCCCAACATGATCTGCACTCTCCTTTAATTCATTTATAGTAGCAAAGAGAACCCTGTCACCTGCATACAGCACACACATAACTGCCTCCTCTTCTCTGAATCCTAGAGACCAAACTTTCGTGTTCCTCCTGTAGGACAAACTTGGATGTGCTGCCATCAGAGGGCTTCTTCCTGGCAGCTGGATTGTCCCTACTGTACTGTGAAGTAGAGTGGAGCACTTCCCACGTGGTGCTCCCCTCTGGTCTGAATGTAGGCACAGTGTGATAAGCCTGGTCTCTGGAGAAAAACGAAACAACAACAAACCAAACAACTTGTCTCCAGCTATCATGCAGTTCTCAGCTCCCTCTATAGCAAAATGTCTTGAAAGAATTAGCCATGCTTACTCTGGATTCCTCTTTGCTCATTTTCCTTTGAACCGACACTAATCATGCTTTTGACCCTTTCCTCTTCTCAAATCATTTCTCGTCAAGATCACTAATGGATGATGATCACTAATGAGTATTGCTGAAAGTAGGGACTGCTCATCTGCTTGGATATCTCAGTTCTCCTTTACTGAATCTACACCGGATTCAAGATGAAATGCCCAGCACAGCCTGGGTTTTTCTTTCAGCATTTGGCTTTTGAGCTTGTTTAGAGGCTTAGGTGAATAGCAATGGGTGGGCCAATGCAAGCAAGAGCATTTCTACTCTTTGAGAAGCTCGAATAGCTGTAGGGTTGCTTCAGGGACAAAAGGATGAGAGAATAACTAAGTTGATATTTAGCTCCTCTGTGGTTTCAGGTAGAAAATCTTTTACGAGAAACAACAGATAAAATGATATAAAAAGGAAAGAGGCTATTTCGGAGACCTCTGAAGAAATAATGACATTGCATGAGGCCTTCTTACAGGATAAACTGACAGCTCAGGAGTTCCTCGATTACAACTTTTACCCCCCAGGACTCACATCTACCTCTGGGCACCTCTAAAGCCTGGACCCTGGTCCTTGGCTTCTTTTTGCTTTGTTCCCAGCCAGTGGGAGACAAAACTGTGGAACTCAGGGGGTCGTACCAATGGAGAAACAACTGAGGCTGGGAAGGAAAAAATCACCTGTCCCAATACAGAGAAAACGATTTTAGGTAGAAAAAGCTCTCAAATTGGAAGTTCATTTTTATAGAAAAATCTTAATATAATATTGATTTAAAGTCAGGTGCCTTTTACTATAACTATTATTTGAAGTTTGTGTTGGTGAATTTGTGTGGGCTGAATTGCAGATCTAAATTTCATGCAAATACAGGATTGAATGGTTGACTTCCAGAAGAGAGGGAGGACAACCCTGGAAATCAGAGAGAATTCTACGTGGGTGGGTGTTCTGCACCGATGTCCAAAGGCAGAAATGAGCATGCCATTGGACTCATTCTTTATACATGAAATTAGTTACAAATATGACACACAGGCAGTCAGTGAAAGTAAGGCTGGGGAGGCAGTAAGAGGAGAATTGTTTCTATTTCCCCCAAATCTACAATACACAGCTAATAATGAAAGGTAGAAATACTAAAGCAGAGAAAAGTGATTGTTTAAAAGGAGTATGTTATACTATTTTATGAATCAAATCCCATTAGAACATTATAATTGATGTCTATGCATGATATGTCTAGGATTGCTGCCAATACCCAGGGCCACTGGTGATGGTGTTAGCAATAGACAAAAAAGAAGCTGCCATTTTTTACCAGCAAGCCAGTAAGGGATCTAATTCAATTCATCTTGTAGTTGTATTTCTGGGGAAATAAACAGGATAAGAATACTTGCTATTTTTCTTTAAGGTAAGAAGATTCCTTATTTCAATTCAATGTCTCATATGATTCTTACTATAAAGATTGATCGAGAGCCCCACTATTCCCTGAAACTGATAGAAAGTTGAAAATGGTTAGAAAATTGAATAACCCTGAGATCTCACTGCTGCATACGGAGAATAGCCCCATGACCTTCTGCAGAGCAAACATCTTGGATGACAAAAAGGCTGAAAACAGGGCTGGGGAGATAGCTCAGTGGTCTAAGAGCCTGCCTGGCAAGTATAAGGACCCAGGTTTGATTCCTGGTCCTGTGCTGGCCACCCAAACTAGGCATGGTGGTGCACACATGTAATCCCAGCACTGGAAGGCTGAGACAGGAGGATCATTATGAGTTTGAGCTGCGAAGTGAGATCCTGTACCAAATAAATAAATAATTTTTGAAAAGCTAAAAATAAAACCAGAAAACCAAATCAAACCAAAACCAACCAACCAAAAATCAAACAAACTCCACCATTCTGTGTAAACATTTGCATTGTTTCTTGAGTAACACTCAAAACACAGGAAACTTGGGCAGAACTAAATATAAATAGGTGTGCCTTGGAGGGATGTGATGGAGGGAATATTTCAGCCAGCAACTGTTATGCTTCTGGAGTGAGGAGAAGGCTAAGGCCCTGGTTTGCAGCCCTTGGGGGAACCTTCTCCACTGCAGGAAATATCAGTTATGGTTCTGAAAAAGGCATTCTTCCTTTTAAGTCAGCATCGATCCTCAACCACATTGTGGTTCTAATGGGCACTGGCTTCTTAGAAGTGCCAGCTCTCAGACAAAAAATAAAATTGAGCTCCTGCCTTTGTGTTCAATGGTGAGCCAGTGGCAGCCTTGACAGGTTGAAGAATATAGAGCTCTGCTGTCAGAAAGTGGCTGCATCCCTCCAGGCTTCCTGAAATTTGATGGCTCCCTGTAATTCTTTCTCTTGATCTTAACTATTACTTTGACCTACTAATAGCTATTTTGTTTTACCCCAGCAATGGCTTACTTTTGTGAAAGAAAGAAAAAAGAAAAAAACATAAATAGGATCTAGGGATATGTGATAATGAAGTATATAACAAATACATATTTTCAGTCTATGCAATAACCAAAGTTTGTGCTGGCCGCTAGCAGCCCATATTCCCAAGGTTTTCCTCACTGTTGGTTTACTGAGGCGAGACATAGTTGTCTTCCTTTGGCTTGACTTTATTTTTACTTTATTCTATATTTAGAAAATACACAAAAATGATAAAAAGAGCAAAGGAACATTGTGTGTATGGTTAAAATCTTTGAGTAGTACCAAGAATCTCTTACTGAAACCAATTATGCAAAAACAAAACAACTAAAAGCAAAACACTTCTACTAGTTGAACAAAGCAGACAAAGAGATGATTTTAGAGGAGCCACCTGACAATGAGCCAGATCAGATATTCCTTACAGAAACGCGTACTTCAACTGGTTCTGTAGCACTATTGTTTGAAGTTTGAAGTCAGTGCTACTACTTTGCCATTTCCTGTGGTGGTCTTCCTAACAGCACAGGGCTACAAGAAACCTCCAGATGCCACAATACAGGCTGAGCACAGCACAAGTCAGGCAGAGGAAGTATAGCTTCTTTGCTCTGAAGATAGCAGTGATGTAAACCTTCACACCCAACGACTGACCTTATCATTTCCTTTGAGGGGAAGCATCTACACCTGTATGTCCAGCCTTAGTAACAGAGATTCAAAATTGGGTCCATATGCCTTCTCTAAACATTTCAACATAAATGCCCTATCATTTTTTCAAGTAACACATTTTCAAACCAAACTTTCATGTCCCAAACTGCTTCCTCTTCAGACTAATTTAATGAAACCAACCATAGCATCTGCCAGTTTTGCTGTTGCTGACAGCTGTTTCAAACTACCATGTTTTGTGATCATTGGTATGTGGTTTAGCAGCTACTAATAAATATTCCTAGGACTGCTTGTTGGCTGGTAGATAGCAAGTACTCTATAATGTGACCTATTTCATGAGGAAGAGGTAGAGCAGTAACAAAGGGGTATGATTTAACAGTATAGTTAATAAGACATACTATATATCTGATTAAGTCCTTCATACACTATTTACAAATTGTCTTTTTTTGTGTTTAGTACAGGGGATACAGGGTCTACAGGGTCTCACTACACACATCAGACCCATAGAGGTCCTCCTGTTTTCAGCCTCCCAAAGCACTGTGATTACAGGCGTGCATCACCATGCCCAATCTCAATTGCCATCTCAGCGTGCCCCGAGGGCAGGGGAGGGGGCGGGGCTGGCATGGCATGCCAGGGATTGAATCAGCTACTGTGCTCTGCCTAAGCAGGTACTTTAGTCCACTGAACTATCAGGCTGGCCCATACAGATGCTTTTGTAATCATCTTAAAAGACAGGTATGAGCATCCTCAGACAATATTATAGGTAAGGAAGGTGACGTTTATAAAAGCCTATGAATGGCCAAGGCTGCATAGTCTTTGCTATTTGTCTCTGGACAATCCATACAAATGGCAGTACATTGCATTATTTACTTTTCTTGGCAGTAGGGCAAAATACCAACACCCAAAGTTAAAGGAGGAAAGGTTTCTTTGGCTCAGGATTTGTAGGTTTCAGTCCATAATCAGCTGGCTCCAAGGCAGGGTGGCTTGGCAGAAGGGCATCACAAAAAACAGTTCACATCACCCACAAGGTAGCAAATAACAATGGAGAGACAAGAGTCCTTTTGTTCCTTATATTGTATGCAGGTTGCCCACCATGGGGCAGGTCTAGCAGTCATGCCCTTAATCCTAGCCAGAACTAAGCCAAACCAATCAGTGAAGTGATTTACTGGTCATACACCCTCAATCCCAGCACCACACACTCTAGATTCAGGCATCTCTGGAAAGGCTGTATAACTGTTTGAGCTTTGAGGAGAGATCTAGACACACACTATAACATACACCATTAGGTCCTGTCAGGGAGACATACGGAAATAGAAAAAGCACTCACTACAAAAAGGGTGGTTTCCAGTGCTGATGACCGGGGTGGTACATCCAGAAGTAGTTAGCTAAATAACTTGGGAATCACACATTATTCTGCAGCCATTTCTAAGTAATATCGTATAGTATGATTTTAAGTATTTTCATTTTTTAAGCTTTGTAATTTAAGACTTATTAGTTATTTACCATCTATAGATGTTTGTATGGGTAACATGCTATTTCTACTTAATCTCATTTTGATTCAGAAAAATCATATAAAATACATCATGGAATCTTTGGGTTGAATAGAACTATCTAACAAATGCTTAAATTCCATTTATTCAGTTTCTTATTAAGTTGGATGTCCAACCTAAATTTGAAGAAAAAAGCCTCACAATCTCAGAAGGCAATTTATTCTTCCTTTGGACAGCTCTATAAATTACTTGATTTACCCTATCTTCATCAAATGTTTGACTAATATTTATTTAACACAGCTGAAGTAGAAAAAGTAATTCCTCTTTAGCCCACCAGTCTTTCAACTGATTGAAAAAAAGCATAATATTCCCCAAATCTTCTCCAAGCCAAATTACTAGTCTCTTCAAGTTCTCTGGGATCAGGACTTCGGTTATGGCTAAATTAATTCAGTGAATGTTTAGTTCTCTATTCTAGATGCTAAATCCCTAAAGAAATTAGGGTTCTTGTTATTTCTACAATGAACAATCAATATTATATCCATTTAAGAATTAAAGAAATCTAGAGAACCCAAACTGAGCTATCCAGTACTATAAAATTCATGTACAGTACATGATCAGAGAATCCTTTTGATTATAACCTTTAACAATGTCCATATAGGCTGCTCTTTGAAATTGACTGCCAATGTATATATAATAAGAATCTGTTTAGAATAATTTGATTTTATTCATTAGAGAACTTAATACTTGGATACATTTGTGTTAAAGACTATCTTCTACTAAAATAATTTTCTATGTAACTGTATATCCAGTATTGTTACTTCACTTTTCTGTAGCCTATCGGTAAATAAATGTTACCTTAGTCATATCTAAACACAATGACACGCAGTAACAACACTATCTCATATTCATCTACCTGTGATCTACTGTGCTGGAACACAATCCCCAGAAGGCAGGCATCTTGTCCATTTAATTCACTGGTGTATTGCCAAGTCTTAGCATGGTATCTGTCATATAGTGCAGAAACTAAGCAAGCACAGTCTTATTGTGTTGGTTTGCTTAATGTTTTATATTAACCAAAAGAAAATACTTTGGAAAAATAGTAATGGGATAAAGCTTAAGGTGCTGACATATTTTGGATTAATTATTTTTGCTGTTGGGCACTTTGAGGACTTAGAATTCAGTCTAGGACAGCCCTGTGCGACAGAAATAAAATAAGTCATGTACACGGGCTATATGCAACATAAAGATTTCTAGTAGCCACATTAAATGTTGAAAACAGTGAAATTAATTTTAAAAACGTAAGTTTACTTAATATCTACTATTGTTTAAAAATACATTAATGATACACTTCCTGAACATCTTAAGCTTGATTCATCAGATTTCCAGAGCTCGAGTTTCTTCTGATTGTTGGTTAGCATGCTGGACAGTGTAACTTGGAGTTCCTACAGTGCTACCAATCTACTAAAACTTTGGAATTAAACACCTTTGCAGAAAATATCAGCGATGAGGAACTTTATCTCCAGTGGATTTGTACTATTAAAAAGATAATAAATTATGTTAAAGAGAATTAAGAAACTATGACAAAGATAACTTTTAAAACTTTAACTTTAAATTCAACTTTCCTTACCCTTGTATAGATTAGTAGATTTGACCTTTTCTGCATCAGAGATTGCATATCTAATCATGGCTAAGTCATGAACTAAATATGTGCTATTTGAACTTCATATAGAAGTACAAAATCAATTACATAAATATATCTTTAATATTGGGGGAAAATCTCCAAACAGATTGCCTTTAGACAATTGTAATGAAAGGACACTTATTAATGGAATCAGTTATTGAAGAAGGAAAAATAATCAAGTGAAAGAATGTAATGTTCTAATTTCATTTTTTTTGTATTCAGGGTCTTTATTTTTTAAAGAGAATAAAAAATAGTAAAAAAAAAAAACCCATCAGAAATGAGAGAGAATTTCACTAAACAAAATGATAGCAATTCAACAATAGTTGGTACATTGCATATTGTTATCTTCAAATTAGTTAGCTAGCTTACCAGATATAAACATGGAAAAGTGATTAAAAAATTGGTCAAAAAATAAAAACAAATTTAAGCATTAACTGTTCCTATCAATGGCCCAGTAAAAATCAGTACACAATTACCCAGTCTACCCTATGTATACACATGTACAAATTTTCCCTTCTCTCCTTTCCCTCAGCCCACTTGTTCCTTCCCTTTGAATAGCTTCTTTCCGTTTCATAGTATCTATTGTACCATTCAGATTTTATTTACTATTCCAGCTTCTTATACTAGACAAACAATATGATGTTTACATACAGGTCTGATTTATTTCACTTTATGAGTATGGTTTCTAATTGCATCCATTCACCTATAAAAGCCTCAAGTTTTTCTTTCTTTATAGCTGAGTACTATTCCACTGTATAAAATTCCATCATTTTTATCCATTCCTCAGTTGATGGACATTTGGGTTGTTTTCAAAACTTAGCTATGACAAATTGTGCTGCTCTAAACATAGGTGTGCATGTATTGTTGCAGTATGATGTTTCCAGTTTTTCTGGAAAATTATCCAGCAGAATGTTGTATGGACCTTTAATCCTAGCTTTTTGAGGGATCTCCACACTGATTTCCATTGTGGTTGTAACCACTCTACACACCCCCCAACAGTGGAGAAGAGTTCCTTTTTCCTCATAGCCCTCCAGCATTTGTTATTTACTGGCTTCTTGATGATAGCCATTCTTTCTAGGGTGAGATGGAATCTCAGTGTTGTTTTAATTTGCATTTCTTGAATGACCAATGATGTTGAACATTTTTTCATGTACTTAGTGGAATTTCGTCATTTGAAGCATGTATACTAATTTCGTATATTTCACTTTATATACAAAGGAACAGGTATACATTTTTTTTATAATTTGGATTTTGTGAATGGCAAAATGAACAAGATTAAAAATATATTCTGGAAATTTAAATTCTAATAATGACAATTATTCTGACATGTTAATCCAGTGTCCATATTCTGATATGTTAATCTAGCTGCCTGATCATAAGGGGAATGATTAGTTTGTCCTTGAGAGATTTTCCTACTTTTACTTCACAATGTTGTATTTTGTTAATCATAAGAATCAGAGGGATCTAACATACGAAATGTGATTTGTTTCCTTTCCAAGAGGAAGCTGGCCTCTATTCCTTGCCATTCACTTACCCCTATTGGATTAGGACCTAGACTGGGGTGAGGTTTGCCAAGTCGTCACTGATTGATGCTGACAGAGTCACTTCTTATGATTATTCTATTCATGGTATGGCAGCCTTACCTTATACTAAATTGGTGGTACCAAGTCTCATTATGAAAAATCTGAAAACTATGTCTGAGGTTTATTTCATGCACTTCTAAAAACCGAGTAAAATGAAGGAAGCTGGTGAGCATCACAGCGTTACCATGGAGAGCGGCTCAGGCTGGTACACTACTGCCTCCAGCTGTCATTCTGAGGAAAGGAAGTTCACAGAAGACCTTACTCAGCCTTGTAAGTTACAGGTACCGAGCCTTCTTCCCCTAAAGAACAATTCTGCATAGACAGCTCGAGAACAAATGGTGATGTGCTCTGAATTTCTCGGGTCCCATTCTCTCCCCTTCAACTAGATCTGTGAGAAAAACCTAGCAAGCACCTTAAGCATGGCTCTTAGTCTACTCCAAGAAAATTATTTTTAAAGGTAATTCATAGGACATCTGTTCTTTTAAAATTCTATTTCACATTATTCTGTTCACTTGTACTTTTTTTTTTTTTTAAATAGGGTCTCACCATGTAGTGGAGTCTAGCCTTGAACTTAAGTATGAAGCCCAGGCTGGCTTCAAAGTCATGGTAATTCTCCTGCCTCAGCCTCTCACATTTTTATCTTCTTCCCCCATTCACCAAAAGGCCTTTATTCATGTCTCTAAGGAAAACCAAGAGGAAAAAAAATCTATATAAATTAAAAATCTTTTAGTAGCATCATTTAAATAAAAATATTAACCCTGGCATAAGATTTAAAGTAATATAGTAGAAATACAACAACTCAATAAATTTAGAGAAATCTTCACTAGCCCTAAGTAATCTAACATACAGAGGGACTACACAACAGCTGACATAAATATAAATTACTCACTTCTACAATAAGCACATTTGGGTTCATGACCCGGGTGCTAGTTGTAGCATGCCCTCTGCTCAGACAGCAGTTGGATTTCGGTTGGTTTTGGCTGAGTTAAAGAATATCAACCGTCATATTAAAGGTGAGAATTTTGATCAGCAAAATAAGTCAGGCAAAGAAGACCTTTCTTTGAAGCTGTTCCCTTTTAATGAGGCAAACAGTAAGAGGAATAGGTCAGTGTCACTTCACTTGTTTTCTTGCACATAAAATGCCGGGTTTGGTTTCTATGAAACCCTAAGCTGCACTGAGATCTCTGAAACATTGCTTTCTGTAAACAGCTCGTTCTTAATGCTGCCCTGGCTGAGCCTCTGCTTCCTAAGACTCTGTGGAGATACAAACTGGATCGGACCACACAATTCTCTCTTTCCGTTTGCTGCTATAGATTCCTGCCGCAGGCTTCTCACACCAGCAGGGACTGTTAACTCAAAAGACTTGCTTCCACTGTCTTTCTGGGGCTTTGGAGTACCTCCCGTCTCTATGGTAACACGAAATACAAAGCACTAGAAATGTACCATGCAGTGGGCAGAAAAGGAAGAAATCAGTGCATTACTCTTAGCAAGCTAAAGAAGGTGCTGATAGCAGGAAAACAGACAAGGAAGGAAGATAGGGTAATTGTTCTTGCTCCCTTCCTCGTCATCCTCTTAAAAGAGCTGCAAGACCATCAGTACAGAAGCAGCCCTGAGGATATGGAACTTTATAATCAATATGGCACTTGAAATTTTAAGAATATACTAGAGACTCATTAACCATACATGTCTAGCAATTCACAGTTCATTAAACTACTGAGGTGCGTAAGAGTTCTCTGTTTCATGAGATATAAAGTGTAAAAAATTATAAACATTCCAAGTATGGCTTATGAAAAGATAGAGGAAAATAACACACAGGAAAATGCTTTCTTTTCAGCTTTTCTTATTTGTTCAGTGGGGCATCATATTAAATACATTAGCATTTCAGAATAACCACAGGGTTATGTCTCATAATTGCTGGTGTATTCCAATCTGTTTTCTGGTCATAAGCAGTGTTCTTAACTCAGCTGTCAAGAAAACAGAGTAAATGAAGGACAGTAATACTATCAATTTCAAAATATTCAATAGATCCATACATCTATGCAACATAAAAGATCTATTATTCATGCAGACATCTAATAAAAATATACACTAACATAAGTATCCTCTTGACATTTCAGAAACACTTCATGCATCTATGAAAGACTGCTGAGTGTCCATCTTGGGAGCAGGCTACCAGCACAAGAATGTCTATTAAGGATCTGTGGAGGCTGCTTGGTACCAGCCCCGGGGCAGGGGCTGCTGACAGATTGCAAGCCTGAGCACTCATGGAGTTACACGGTTGCCTCTGACCTGTGCTTTGTGAGACAGTTACCAACAAACTAGCTGAACTTAAGGAAAGCTAATAAAACACTCACTCATGGAACTCTACCATTAGG
The DNA here is from genome assembly GCA_002564305.1 of Octomys mimax. Taxonomy (NCBI): domain Eukaryota; kingdom Metazoa; phylum Chordata; class Mammalia; order Rodentia; family Octodontidae; genus Octomys; species Octomys mimax. The sequence goes on along the minus strand of NDGM011095974.1, from coordinate 816 downwards.
ATCTGAGACTTTTTTCTTTTTTTTAAACCCCATCAACTGAGATGCATCTATAAGCTACAGCCACTAGAGGTCAGACAGTTACACCTGTCACCAGTCACGGAATTTCAGTGGGCAACCTAGTAGTAACCTGGATGACTTTCAGTGATTTAAAAAAGATGAAACGCACCACATTATCTTAAAACTATCATTTATAATATTATATTAGCTATTTCTATTTTGAAAAGTTTTAATTTTTTAAATTAGACTACCTTCCTATACTGGATCTCATTTTATTTGAAGAGGGAGGAAGCCATTGTGATGAATAGAATCTAGACGTCTTTGCAATTAATGGCATCTCATGTTAGGCAAAGCTGCTGAAGGAAACACACAAGCAGTGAGGCAGTTTAAACGAGTCCATTAGGTAAGCATGACCCTCGGAGACTTCCAATCTAAATCATCTCCTTTTCTCTAACATCTATGTCTATTTTCTCAGGGAACCTACAAACGTTATTGTCTTGCACATTGATAGCCCTATTCCCCAGTGCAGAGATTAATTACAATGGAGGAAGTCACTCCATCTTGTCCAATGTGACAACCAAACATACATTAAAAATAATTTTGAATTATGACTATCTACAAATATGTTAACAAAATATAGTTCTGACAAAAATATTTACTTTCTCACTGTCTAATTATAATAATTGCTTGCAATTACTGCCCATTTTGGGCTATGTGTTATAAAAGACAACTAATAAAAGTGACACTAATGGGCCAGGGAGATAGCTCAGTAGAATAAGCGCTTGCCTGGCAAGCGCAAGATCCTGAGTTCAATCCCTG
>NDGM011095939.1:0-10008 GCA_002564305.1 Octomys mimax | reverse complement strand
CTCTCTCTCTCGCTCTCTCCCTCTAAATAAATAAATAAATGTTTAAAAAAAATAAAATAAAAAGGAATGGGGGTCAGGCTGGAATATGGCTCAGTCCCTGAGCATATGCTAGGTGGTAGGTTTAATCCCCAGCAGTAAAACCAAAAAAGGGATGGGGATGTAGCTCAGTGCACATGCTCAGGGTCCAATCCCAAGCACGACAAAAAATAAATCAAATTTACTACTAGACAGTCTGCTGTGTTACCCAAGCAGTAGGCTCATCCATCTTTTGTTTAACATATCTCTTGATTGCATCAAAAGCCTACGTGTGTGTGTGTGTGTGTGTGTGTGTGTGTGTGTGTGTGTGTTTTAGAGACTATTTCACTATGCAGTTGAGCTCACTTTGTAGCCCAGGCTGACCTCAAATTTGCAGCAATCCTCCTGCCTCAGCTTCCCAAGTACTGGGATCACAGGCATGTGCCATCACACCTACCCTGAGTTATTGATCCGGACCAACCTGTGTTTATTTCTAAGTCCATTCTATTCCTACAATGACATCAAGAAGACATTCTTCGGGGCATATCTCAATCATTAAGTAAGGCATGACTCGGCTTTGTACACATATAACCCAAATTCAAACATCACAAAGTGAGGTGCAAAAAGAAAGTCTCTTCCACTCTCAAATCCCCAGACTTACTAAAATGACACAATCACCACTAAAAGTTTTGTGTGATTCCACGTGGAAATTTTCTTCTTGTAAATAAACCCATCAATGTGTGTTTGATCTTCTGTTTGGCTGCTTGCCTGGGACCCTAGGAGCTATGCTGAACCCTTCATGTCTTTTTTCATTCTGTTTATCTGGAACATCTTCCCTTACTAATCCACACATTTTAGCAGCTAGGTGCCATTCTGGATGATTGGCTCACATGTTCCAAGCTCTGCTCCCTGGTTTTCTGCACATTACCAGCCCCACATTTGTGCTGGATGCATTATGACTCTACCGCCAGGACTATCCCTGTAAGTGAGCTTGCTGGCTGTAATGCTATGGGCATTACAAACATTGACATAAAATCATAAACGTTCTTCAAAAAAAAATTACAACTAACTTAATTTTCTAATGAGAATGAACAGAGTTTTGAACCAAGGGAAGTATGGTTGGACCCACATCTTAGAAAGATTATTCAGTCATTCATGTAATGAATATTTATTCAGAGCTTATTTACTGTGTCATTATTCTTGACTCTGGGGAACACATCAGTGAGCATAAGCATGTCTTCACCCTCCTGGAGCTGGAATTATAATAAGAGAAACAGTGAAATATATATGTAATGTCAGATGGTAAAGGGGAATATAGAGAAAAATTCAGTGGCACAGACAGAGAACACTACCCAAGATTGAGGAGGAGGCTGTTTTATATGAAAAAGGACAGCAAAGGACTCAGGGAAAGGACTACCTAGATACTGCACTCCACAGCTCCTATCCAGCATATCTCCCAGCATTCTAGGCAAAAGAAACATAGAGTATAAAGTTCCCAAGGCAGGGGGTATCTAAGGTCAGTGTGGCAGCCACAAGTAGGGAGCTGAAGCAGCACAATGGAAAAGAGAGCGGTCAGAGAAAAGGCCATAAGAGGTGAATGGCATGGAGGGTCTTGTGAGTTGCTGTGAATTCACTTGTATTCTGTGCAAGGTAGGAAGACTGTGGTTCTGGACAGGACACGATCTACCTTGGGTTTTACTAAGACCCCTCTGGCAGCTGTTTAAGAATAACCTGAATGGGGTGAAGCATGAAAACAAGGGTAACCCAGAAAAGATGAAGTGGGGGTTAGCCCAGGACAGCGGCCAGAATCAAAGGTAGATCCATTGTATTTTGCTGATGGACAGGACATGGGATATGAGAAAAAGTCAAGAGTGACCCTAGGATTGTTGCCTGAGCACTAGGAAGATGACTTTGGAGCAGATTTGGGGGGAATCGGGAACTCTACTCACCTGCTCACTGTGGGCTGCTGGGTGTGTAATAGAATGGAGTCACTTGTTGATTCACCACAAACTGAGCTCATCTGGAATGGGCCAAGTCCCAGACCTCCCACCTAGCACCATCTACTAGCAACGCCCACCATAGCCAATATCCTGAAGGCCACCCTCACCATCATCATCTACAGCCATTGATTCTTATTGATTTTCTCTGGAATTCTTGGCTCTCTTCCTCTGCCTTTCATCTTCAGGGCCTTTTCTGCACCATCCTCACCTAGACTATTGCAACTGCTCAGGGCCCGCTGCAGGGAGGGGACTATATGAATGAATGAGAGATTGCTTGAATGGAAGATTGAACTGTTCATCTGCCTCCTCCTAGGTCTTGGCCAGCCCAATCCTCCCACCCAGCCTCCACATATCCTACAGGAATCTTTGCAAATACACATATCTGACTATGTCCTTTTCTTGGCTATAAACCATTCACAGCTCCCCAGGGCCTACCCAGACATAAACTGGTGGCCTACAGACATATTTTCCTTGGCCCACATAGTGTTTTGGGTTTTTTATTTAAATCTTGAATTAATTAGCATATTTTATATTAGAGTCTAGATTTTGCACTTAAGGTACTAGAAGAGCTAGGACTATTAGGTTTCATTTCTTCAGAGCAGCACTTGGCTCATGGAGTCCAGCCCCAATGAGACAGGGCATACGAGCTGCAATTTGCCAGAGTGCACAGGATTCCCTTATGCTTTATACCCAACCTGCTTCCCTCACTGGAATGACCGATCTGGCCCCTATGGCATCAGAGCTTGCAGCCTTGGCCTAGAGGCATATGAGTAACTTCAGGGTAGCATATTGCATGGGGTAGGCTGCCAAAGATGGGGAGACAGTAGGTAAATGTGAAAGGTCAGGCTGTGGGCAGTTGTGAAGTGCCTTGCATACCCTCCTATCTAGAGGGCTATGGGGCACGGTGAAGCAGGGGAGTGATGTGGTTGTATTCATGTTCTTAGACCAAGCTCTGTGGACAGGAGGGGACTAGACAGAGGCAGAGAACCCAGTGAGGAGGCTGGGTTGCTAGGCAAAGATGAGCAGGAAAAGGCCTTTATGCAGGCTGCTCTCCACCGAATCTCCCAAGTCTGAGTCTGCGTTTATTGTGTTTCAGCACTAGACAGCAGCCTTGGACTCAAGTATGGCCATGAGGACAAATGAGCAGTGCTGAAGACCCAGCCTGGCTCCTGCTGCTTCAGAAAGACTCCAGCCTCTCAGAACCCTTGTGCTGCCCGCAGGATGGGAACCTGGGTGCTCGCTCGGCCATGAGGGATGACTGCCCCTCCCAACAAAAGGCCAGCCCTGCACTCCTCAATCACACACCTGACCGAAGCCCAGGCATGGACTCTAGACACAGCAACCCCAGTGGGGCTGGGGAAGGGGCCTCCTACTCTGAGCTGCCTTCTGGGAGCTCGGCCTGCCCCTCTTCCATCTGTGTCTCCCCTCAAGAGGCAGCTAGCAAGGAGACACTAGGGGTATATGGAATCTCAACCTCAGGGATACCAGAAACCACCTTGTCTAGGAAACTAGAGCCTGTGTCCTCAGTGAAAACTGATCCCATGTCCTCAGAAGACAGAAATCCCATGTTCTCAGAGATGTATTCCAAGTCCTCACAGAAAGCCGATTCCACTTCTGCAGGCAAGGAAGATTCTGGGTCCTCAAAGAAGACAGAGCCCATGCTGACAGGAAAGACAGAGCCTGTGATCTCCGGAAAAGGGGCTCCTATGGCTCCTAGAAGGATAGATCTCATGACTCCAAGGGAGGGGGATCCTGGGGATTTAGGAAAAGTAGATCTAATCTGCTCCAGCAAAGTGGAAACTATGTCACCAAAGAAGGAGGATCCTGGGTCTTTGAGAAAGATAGACCCTGTATCTTCAGGCAACATGGATCACACATCCCCCAGAAAGGAGGAGCCCAAGTATTCTAGAAAGGAGCACCCTGTGTCCTCAGAAAAGGTGAGCAATATACCTTCTGGAAAAGTAGATCTTTTGTCTTTAGAAAAGAGACATTCTGGGCCTTCAGGGAAGGTGAATCCTGTTTCTTTGGAGAGCATAGATTCTGTGTCCACAGAAAAGACAGATCCTGCACTCTTGGGAAAGCCAGCTCTAGGGTCATCTGGCAAGACAGAGCCTATGTCCTCTGGAACAGTGGCTCCTGGGTCATTGGGAAAGGTGGATCCTACACACGGGACAACCGACCTTGCACATATGGGCAATACAGAAATTGTGTCCTCTATAAAAGAGGACCCTCAGTTCCTGGGAAAAATGGACCTTGGCTCCTCAGGAGAGGGAGGTCCAATGACTATGGGAATGACAAAAACTGTGTCTGCTGGACGGATGGATCCTGTGTTTTCAGGAAAGATGGATCCCACATCTGTGAAAAGTGTAGATCCTGTGTATTCAAGCAAGATGGGTCCACTCTCCTTGGGAAAGGCAGATCCCATGTCCTCAGGAAAGCAAGAGCCCTTGTCTCCTGGACAGGAACAGCGTATGTCTTTGGGGAAGACAGAAACTATATGCTCAACAAAAGAGGACCTGGTGTCCTTCAGAAGGGTGGATCCCTCAATCATGGAAAGCATAAAACCATCACCTTCCAGAGAACGGTGCCCTGAGTCTTTAGGAAAGACAGACCCTGTGTCCTCAGGACCAGAGGATCCTAGGTCCCTGGGATCCTGGGGTCCCACACCAGCAGTAAAAGCTGAGAGGAAAGGAGATCCACAGTCCTTGGAGAAAGAAGGTCCTACAGCCTTAGGAAAGGCAGATCTCCCAGTCTCCAGCGCAGTAGATCCCGTGGCTGAGGAAAAGGTAGCAACTGTCTCCACTGGAGACACGGACGCTGTGTCTTTAGGAAAGGTGGCCCCCACAGCTCCAGGAAAAGCAGCCCTGGAAAAGATGGATCCCATGAACTCAGGAAAGGTAGAAGCTGCCCCAGAGGAAAAGGTGGATCCTCTCTTTCTAGAGGAGAATTTTGTGAATCCCACAAAGATGGAAACCAGGGCCTTGGGGAGAGTGGAGCAGAAGGCTGAGGGCAAAGCAGAAACAAAGATCTTTGGGCATGAGGGTGCCTCCTCATTGGAAAAAGCAGAGGTATGGTCTCTGCAGAAGGAGCAGCCACAGGCCTCTGAGGTGAATCCTGCGACATCAGGAAGAGCAGAGCTCCTTGGGCCTGCACAGGTGGAGTCTGCATCCCAGAGAAAGGCTGATTTTGCATCTCCAAGAAAAGCAGAGTCCCCGTCCTCGGGAAAGGTGGTCCTTCCGTCCCCAGAAAAGGCCATGCCTTCCTCTTCCAGGCAACCAGACGGCAAACCCTGCACTTCAGCCCAGTTTCCCGGGGCTGGTGGAAGCAGCCGTGTGGAGCCACAGCCCATGCCCAACACAGAGGCCTCCATGCTGGGCCAGAAAGAGCTGGGGGCAGCTGTGGCCGACAGAAGCCCTAGAGTGGAGGCTGCAGCTCCTCCACAGGGCCCACGGACTCGTGACAACTTCACCAAGGCGCCATCGTGGGACGCGAGCGCCCCTCCGCCGCCGCGCGAAGACGCAGGAACACAGGCGGGTTCACAGGCTTGCGTGTCGGTGGCCGTGAGCCCCATGTCTCCGCAGGACGGTGCAGGCGGCCCGGCCTTCAGTTTCCAAGCAGCATCTCGTGCACCCAGCCCCATGCCCAAGCCACCCTCGCGCCGGGACGCAGGCCTCCAGGTGTCACTGGGCGCTGCCGAGACGCGCTCGGTGGCCACCGGGCCCATGACACCGCAGTCCGCTGCACCACCCACCGCGCCCCCTGCTTTCCCCGAAGTGCGAGTGCGGCCGGGCTCAGCGCTAGCCGCTGCCTTGGCGCCCCAAGAGGCGGCTGAGCCAGTGCGCGACGTGAGCTGGGACGAGAAGGGCATGACGTGGGAGGTGTACGGCGCCTCCATGGAAGTGGAAGTGTTGGGGATGGCCATCCAGAAGCATTTGGAGCGACAGATCGAGGAGCATGGCCGCCAAGGGGCACCTGCGCCTCTGCCCGCCCCTCGCGCAGGGCCGGGTCGTGCGGGCTCGGTGCGCACTGCACCCCCAGATGGCGCTGCCAAACGCCCACCCGGCCTCTTCCGTGCGCTGCTGCAGAGTGTGCGCCGGCCGCGGTGCTGCTCGCGGGCGGGACCCACAGCCGAATGAACTGCCCCCGTTTTGTACACCCAGGTCACCAACCGTCTCAGGCTCCCTTCTGGATCTCAGGCCCCTCGAAGGGGTGTCCTAGGTGTGGGACAAGACTCCAGGGCCGTGGCAGCCTCGAGGGGCTTCTCCTTTCCCACACAAATGAGTACTCTACCCAACCCCTTGGTGACCATGAGCTCATAAACCCGGCCCTGCGGCCCCCTCGTGCCCTCTCAGCCCTAAGCTATTCTGTCCTGGTCACACTGGGCAAGGCGGGGACCTGCTGGGCACCCCTACTTCCTACCCCCACCCTGTAGAGCTGAGGCAGGTTCCTGAGATGGTCAGCCTGGGACACAAGTCTCAAGGGAGCCCCAATCCTGAGAGCTGGGAAAGACTGCATGCAAATCTGTAAGTGACCCTCCATGAGTGCAAGGACTGGTGTGTGAGGCCCCGAGTATGCTGAGCTTGGAACGTGAGGCCCTGGTGGCCCCTGAGTTCCTGGATTGTGAGCGTGAATGCATCTCCACACAGTGCTACAGCCCCGTGGGCGGGCGTCTCTTGCATGCTGTTGGTGGTCCTTCCCCTATCCCCTTCCCCACTCTCAACCCTGGCCCTATGTCCTCTCTAACTCCTCCCTTCCCACCACCTTACACACACGCACACGTGTGCACACACACACACACACACACACACACCTCACTGTTTCACAATTCCCAGAGGGGGCAAAGGCCAACTGGGGCTTCAGTTGAGAGGGACAGCACAGGAAGGACAGAGAATCTAAGACAGGAATAGAGGTCACAGTGAAGCTCACAGATGACCTCTGGCCACCGAAGCTTGGGTGACAGCTAGTCTTGGCAATTGGAGACAGGATACAGCACTCATTCTACAACCACAGTTGTCCTTTAAACACCACCCTCTACAGCCCCTTGTCCCCCCTTCATGCAGTGAGCCCCCACAAGTCCCTTGTGACCACCCAGTGCCCTTGTCCCCACTCCTCCAGCCTTGAATTTTTGGCTACAACTGTCACAGTATACATTGGTAATAAAATCTTTCCCCAATCCTTGTGTGCGGGTGATTGACTGACAGCAGGAGGCAAAGCAATACCATATATTATCACATCAAGAGAGGAGTGGGTGTAGAGAAGAGTGGGTGTGTTTTCCGGGATGCTGGAAAGTGGGGCCTCCGTCACAGGTCTGTGGTGTCCAGACCAGTGTTGATGAAGGACAAGCCCTCCCGCTGCTGTCCTCTTGGGTCTGCCTTTCTTCCTGACAGCATGGCCTTCAAGGGCTCAGGCTCAGGATGTGCTGCTGGCACACTGTTCAGAGACTCCTTCTGAGGGGAGGAGGGAAGGCTGAAGATGGAGTAATTGCCCCAGGCCCTAGGGTGCAGTGGGACCTTCAAGCCCATGACCAGATGGCTCCTCAGCTAGGATCCCCTCTTGTTCTTCCTGGGACCTCAGTCTTCTGCAGCTGTATCCCCGAGATGAGCCACAGCCAGGGGTAGTGCTGATAGGCTCAAGTGAAGGGGTAGGCCTGGGGTCATCTCTGGCCTTTGTCTACCCATCCCACAGACAGAACCACATCCTGGTGCTCTGTCCAGTCTTGAGTCCCACCCAGCCCTGCGTCTTGTGCCAAGGAGCCAGTCTATCTCAGTCTGGCTGCACTGGCAGCCACCATGTTGAGGGAGGGAGGTGATGCGGAAGCATGCTCCAAGGACTGGGCTGGCCAGGAAGGGGCAGAGCAGGTTGTGACCACTCATCCTGCAGATCTAATGCCTGACCACAGGGCTGCCCCTGGTTGAATCTGGCATCTCCTGGGACAGGTTACTCCAGTGCCCCATCAGTTCATCATGGTACACACTCCCACATTTCTCCTGCCTTTGCTCTCCCCTGTCTCCATGTGACTTGCCACACATGTACAGCAGTCATACACCTTCCTAGGGAAGGGCAAGGCTCCCAGGCCACGTTACTCTGCTGCAGATACCCATGGGGCCAGGTCCCTGGACACCACCACCTTCCCCAAGGTACTTCAAGGGCTTTTTCCAGACTTTGGGTGTTCCGGTCCCTGGTAAACAGTGGAACATCTGAGGAGCCCCGAAGGGGCTAAATGTTCTGCCTATGTTCCACACAGCCTTTGCCACTGGTCCAAGCAGGGAACAGAGACATGCCTGGTAGTGTTTATTGAGCTACCTTCTCTCCTTTGCTAGACAATGTGTATTCATCTCCAGATCTCTCCTCCTGCTCCACCAGCTTTTATATAAAGGCCAAAAAGGGACAGAGCCAGGTTTTTGAGCACTTGCTTTGGGCCAGACACCTTTATCCCTGCTCTTTAGTCCTCACCACTGCCCTGCAAGATTAATGCTCTGATTCCCATTTACAGATGAGAAAACTGATCAAGGTGCAAGAAGTTATCCATGAGGTCATGTGATGAATGAGGGGAGATACAGGGATTGGACTATACTCCCAAGGCATGGGGCTTCCTGAGGCCTGGTGCATGAAGTGAGGCTGTCCCCATCAGCAGCAGGTCCCTCCTTGCTTTGTCCTTTATCCCACTTTAGAGAAGGAACTCAAGCCAGAAGTTCATCCCCCATCTTACTTTGGTTTCCTGACTGTTCCTGTCCAGGTCCACAGAGTTGTCGTCCAAGGAGTTGAGGCTGTTGGGGCAGTGATGCAGCCAGGGTTGTTGGGGGGTCCCAGTCTTCCCAACTGGGGGCCCTGCTGCCTCCATGCCTACTGTACCATCACCACTGCCCCTGCTTCCGTGACTTGCTACCGCTGTCACCACAGCCATCATCACTGTCATTACTGGGAGGGGCAGGCACCTCACCTGACGTGGTCCAATTCACTGGAGGAGGCAAGGTACTCTAAGCCCTCAATGGGGAGGTTCAGCATGGGGTTGGCCCTGGAGAGAAAGCTTGGTCAAGAGGCCACAGCCCACAGTCCCCTCACCCTGTCTTTTGGCCACTTTGACCCCTGCTCACCGCTCAGTGTTGTACATATTGGTCCCAGGCATGGCAGGGGCTGAAGGCACCACCCCCGCCGCGGTCTTCTGAGCCTCCTTGCTAGCCTTCATAGCCCGAAGCTTCCGGTTGTTGCTGAGGGGAACCAAGAGAAGAGTCTCACTTTCACTGAACACCCACTGATTGCCTGGTGGAGGCCTTGACAGGGTGGCTTCCCAGACATCCTGACAAGTGAGCATGTAAGCTCCACTTTACAGGAGGAACACCCAAGAAAGAGAAGCAATTTGCCAAAGGCCATGCAGGCAGCCAGTGGCAAAGCCTGGACTCAGACCTGGATGCAAGGGCCGGGGAGATAGCTCAGTAGAGTAAGTGCCTGCCTGGCAAGGGCAGAGTCCTGAGTTCAATCCCCAGTACTGGAAGAAAATAAAAATAAATAAAGCAGACCCAGGTACAACTGCTCCCTCAGTGCATGCTAACAGGGAAAGCAGCAGCCTGTGGCAGGCATTATGCTGGGTGTGAGATGCACACGACCACCTTGAATACTTGGAGGAATGTAGTGTGGTGCCCACTCTGCAGATAAGGAAACAGGCTTGGGGAAGGGAGAGGACTCACCTAAGATCTCCTAACAAATGACTGGTAATGGGACATACATATATCTCATGCCTAAACCCAAACATTTTCTACCCCCACGCCTGTATATCTCAGGAGGAGGAAAGCTGGAGACCCAGGGTGATGGGAGCAGTACCTTTTCTGAACACACACGAGGGCCACAATCATGACCACAAGGACCAGCACCAAAGCCACTGTCAATCCTATGACAGCACTGGTGAGCAGTTTAGGCTGGTTGGACTCTTGATCCCCCTGGGAGCCCTGGGGAAAAAAGAGCATAAGGGTGGCTGGCTGTGGAGTCCACCTCCCCC
>NDGM011095930.1:0-20346 GCA_002564305.1 Octomys mimax | reverse complement strand
GATCACTATGAGTCTGATCTGTGTAGTGAGACCCTGTAGACCCAGTACTAAATACATTAAAAATAAAAGACATGGTTTTCATTCCGTCTTTCACCTTGGTTTCTGAGGCTGGATTCACCTCTCATGAGAGCAGCATTTTGTAGTTAAATGCAAAGCATACATCCTCCCACTCAAGCCTAGATGCTATGGATCATCAGCCTGCACATTGTCCCCAAAAAACCAAGAAGAGTCCTCAGTCTTGCTCCCAGTGCCCCCTGGAGTAGGTAACACGAGCTGAAATCAGCTGCCATCTGACATGAGACAACAAGTTAGCAAATGGAGAGTATGAGGAGGCCTCAGTTTGGGTCCAGGATTGTGCTGGCAGCCCGCAATTGCCCACCATGTTTGTGTACCATAGATATTTAACAGTTAACACTTTACTATTAGTTAATGTTCTTGAGTAAGCTCTTTTGTGCTTCATTTTATTATAAACTTGTTGATTTCCATACTGCTTTCAATCATTGATGAAAGCATATACTAAGATATGTAACTAAGCTAGAAAAAGGTTTTAAAAATCCATAAAGAATAGGATAATTGGGTGGCGAGATATCTCAGTAGCCTAAGCATCTGCTTAGGCAAGCACAGGGACCGGGGTTTGATCCCTGCCACCACGGGCCATGCCGCCCCCGGGCTCGCTGAGCTGCTACCGAGTCTGGGCCTGGTGGTACCCGCGTGTAATCCCAGCACTGGGGAGGCAGAAAGCAGGAGGATCACTACAAGTCGGAGCTGCATGATGAGACCCTGTACCGAATACATAAAAAAAGAATAGAAACATTGTGTTAAAGTATCATGTATGACGAAATAGTCATATTCACAAAACTAAGTTAACATTTTGCATTATAATAACTGTATAGCTGAAAAGTACCAATGAATAATTTAAAATAATTTCCAACTCATATGAAAGTCATGGAAAGTATATAGAAACCACTGTGCGCCTGAGCTGCTGGAGCACGTGCCATTGGAATGCTTGATCATTCCCAAGTGCTTTGCAGCCCACTTCTGAAAATCTTGGTGTCTATATAAATGCACTTCAGTCATAATAACGAATAAATTCATACAAAAAATCACTACTATCCAATCCACAGAGCCTGCTCAGTCTTTGCCAAGTGTGCCATGATGCCTTTTGTGCAAAGTAACCCAGACCACACGTGACATTTAGGAATCGTGTCCCTTCAGTTGCCTTTGGTCTGGTGGAGGTGTCAATACATTGTTGATTGTTATCACCTTGACACTCATAGATGCTTTTTAGCCAGTTATTTTTTGAAAGCTGAGTTTCTCTAATGTTTGCTTAGAATTATACCTGGGCTAACTCCTCTTTTGCAGAGATATCTTAGAAGTGGTGATGTGCTTATCGCTGAATCCTTCCTGAGTGGTTCATGCTTTCAGTTTGTTCCACTGCTGGAGATGTCCACTTCCCATCTCTAGGATAATGTTAGGATTTGTTTTCTGCATCCCATGATATTTTGCTTTGAAACTATGGTAGGGTTTCATCTACCGTAGTCTCACATCTTATTAGTGTTCTCACTTACTTAGTTAATCAGAGCCAACTCATAGCCTCCTATTCTGTTTAAGGGGTTGGAACATGTTAGTGGGAGCAGAGCTGAAGTTGTCCCCACATCGGCCAAATGCAGCCTCTTGCACATGTCTTTGGGGTCCTTTTCATGTGTCCTGCTCATCCTTTAACATTGTGTTTCTTTATAGCTCACAACACTGTTCCAGGCTCATCTTGTGCTCTTGTTGCCCACGCTTCTTCAGCAACCCTTTGCTCATGGCATCCTGGTTCCTCTGAGAGGAATATAGAATTGCAGTCTGAATTGTGGACATGGAGCACGCTTGCTTTCTTTGGGTGTTGCTGCTCCTCACCTCTCTGAAGAATATGTGTGCAGTTACATACACTGCACTGACACACATGTACAGCACACTTATAAACTTACATATACATACTGTGCTACAGAAGTTCATAGGCATGTATATCTGTACACATACATATATCCATACATTTGTGTATGCAGTGAGTTTGCACACATGTCCTCAATTACAACAGCAGTAATTCTTCTCGTCCCGAGTTATTCTGGACCAGATGGTTCCAGCTCCTAAGTGCATGTCTTTCAGGAATTTTTCAAGCTCATTTTCAAAGCGCTGGCAGATTGAAATAGTCACGGTAGGTGCCATTACACCAGGAAACCATCCACACCCTGGCTAATGGTGGCTCACGCCCTCGCCCTGCACTCGTCTTGCTCCTGAACACCAGGCCCTCATTCCAGGGCCAACTGAGCCTGCGTGTCCTCCGCGCTATCATTGCATGAGCCACAACTCCAGGCTGGACTCCCTGGCCTTTTGTTCTGCTCACTCGGAATCGCCTCCGAAAGCCCATGTTATTATAGCTAAGTGTGCCACTTTCCTCCTGGTTGTGCAGATAAGAAATCATACGAGCATCTTCCATTTGTCACAACTCGGCTTCCCAAACTCACTCCCCAAGTCTGCTGGGTCCACATCTAGAACATCTCTCATAGGTTCTGTTCTTTTCAATCTCTGTTCTTCACTGGCACAGAATTATTTCAGTGTTTTTTCGCACCTGGTCAACTGAATATTTCTGCTTTGTGAATATCTTACCTTAGTTTAGAAATAAGACATGACAGGGGAACATCTTCTGACTTTTCTGAGATGTGATAAATTAACGTTGCCTTATAGAATGACTTGGCTGTGAAATCCCTGATCTTCTATGGCTTATTGAAATAGCAAACACAATTGGTGTGACTGTTCAAGGCAGTAACTGAAGATTCAGGCTTTTTCGCGTGCTCATTTTGCCATCTTGACATTGGTCCTTACACCTGGCATCTGCTGGCAACAAAGGCTCACAGGCCACCCTGCCAAGTGTCCTCCAGCCACAGCCTCCAGTTTAAGAAGAGAGAATCAGATGAACATAAAGAAGACGCCTGCACTTAGCTCCTTCTGCGGGCACACAGTCTTCCCCAGAAACCTCCAAACTTCTCCTTCCAGCCGGTTCCGAGGACCATGGCACAAGACGCCAGCTCTCTTAGAAAGCAGCCAAGACTCTAACTTTGTTTACTCTACTGTTTCTACTTTAATTTCCACACTGTCTCTGCTTCCTGTTGCACGGATGACACATGCGGAAAAGTGCGTCTACTCTTCAGAAACCTGCTCGCGGCCCATCCAGAGCCACGTTCTGCCACGATCGCAGTGTATGTACTTACTACTCAAGTGAGCAGCAACAGAACATTGTCATAAATGCTGCAGCATGTGCTTCGGTGACACAGAGGAAAATACCAGCTTGGAAAGACTTATGTTCAAGGGCGCCAGCCCTGTCCCTTAGAGGACAAGTCTAAACCAGAGGAGATCAGAAGAGCGGAATTCCCTTTGCTCCTCCTCACTGCGATCCTCCCTCGCCACAGGTGGGCGTTACTTTCTGGTGTCTGTGTTTACTTTTACTGACCCCAGACCTTTCCTGCCTACTATTTCATATAAATGTACGTGGCCTTTTTCCTAAAGTGTGAATGCTGGCAATGCTATTTCTTTGTATCCTTTTTGTTAATTTCAGCCTATTATGGAACAAAGAATTTTGTAGTCCCGCTCCTCAGGCAGCCAGACTTTCTCCAATTTAATGTGTCCCATTTGGAAAGAAATGTGCATTTCATATTAAAAACTTTGCTACACAACATGGCTTTGGAAGTGCCACAGTAGTGTTCTTAGACTGTGCGGGACTTGGCAACAAAAATAATTGGTTGAAAAATGGATATTATAGAAATAATCCTTGGGTTCTGACACCATAGAGAAGAAACGGGATGCGATTATATCATGTTTTCTTCTTCTTAAAGAGGTTTTCTTAAGGAGAAGAGTGTATTTGCAACTAAATAATACCATTCTTCAATGTCCATTTTATTTATTTATTTATTTTCTTTGAGATAGGGTCTCCCTATGGAGTTCAAGATAGCTTTGAACTCACTATGCAGCCCAGGCTGGGCATGCACTGGTAGTGACCCTCCTGCCTCAACTCTAGAGTGCTGGGATTATGGGCATGTGCCAACCACTCCCAACCTTAATGTCTGTCATGATAAGGCATTTTATCAGCTTCAGTACATTAGTACAGCATGTAATAGAACATGCAGACTCCAAAAAAAATAAACTGACTCAATAACTAAACCTACTGCCTTCCATAGAGGAATTACAATGGATGGACAAGTGATAAACCCTGCACCTCCACAGGACAGCCTGGTACATAGCAATGGGTCAACCATGACCTAGAAAGACAGCCTCAGCACCTTAATTGCAAACGTCAAAATCCCAAAAGTTCAAAGGCCCTCAAGTTGAAAGTTGTTAGGGTTTAAAAATCTGGAAAATCACAATCCAGAAAGGTTAAAATCCTGAAAGTTGAAATCATGCTAAAATCTTAAAAACCACAATTCCCATGGGGGAAAAGGGTTATAGAGAAGGAGTAGAATTCTGGGTAATGGATTAACCACAAAATCTGGCAACAACAAAATAAAGTTATCAACGCTTCAATGCCTAGTGTTCCATCTGTGGAATGCCTCTAACAATGGAACATAATAGCTTTTCTTTGAATTTTTGTTCCTTTAATGTTTCTAGGTAACAAATATCAGTTTTGTGTGCAAATTCACAAAATTGCAATCTTTAGCACAAATGCATTAACTAGTTCAAAATAATGAAGTGGGTGATGAGATAACAGCACAAAGGTGCTGCTGTTTAGTCACCAGTCTTTTCCTGCTGAATCTGTGGCCTGCGTCTGAGTGTATGGAGTGGGTTCCACATCCCCACGTGGCATGGAATCGGGACACAGGTGGGAGGCTTACTAGGCATTGTTGATTTGGCATACATAGAACCAAAAGAGAACTTCAGAAAGAGCAGCATCATGCAGAAAATAAACATGAATATATTCTCCAAGAAAACAATCACCTAAGCAAGGGAGGAGCTATTTGCCATGATGCAAGGCTTCCAAATACAGGCAATGAGTGTGAAAGCCTTCCAGCTTTTGCAAGTCACTGCCACTGAACTGCCAATCACATATCCCTACTGTTAGGAATGAACCCATGCAGACCAGGCATTCTGAGGTAAGAAGATTTACTGGAGACAGCAAGCTGGCTGGCAGTACACCGGACCAAGATGGCAGCAAATAAGGCAAAGCACAGGGCTTTGAAGATGTTAAGGTATTTAGTGGGGGTGGGGGTGGTGGGCTGGAACAGCCAGGGAGAGCTAATCTTGGCAGGGCTGCCTGGTTTGTGGGGGACTTTCGATGTTAACACAGTAGAGTTTCTGTGGTTGCTCGCCCAGGTCCAAGTCAGGCGGACTTGTTCTGCAGTTTTGGGCTTGGTTCTGTGTGGAGCCAAGTGGGAGAGAGGCTGGGGGCAGGGTGCCTGGGAGGCTTTGAATCCTGACCTATCACCTGCCGTGCACTTTTTTACTATGTTGCTTTTTAGCCTTTCTGTTTGTTCTGTTTCTGTCTTCTGTGCTATGCCTTTCATTGTTGCGTCACACTGCAGGTATAAAATATGTAAAGCTAATAAAGACCTTGCACTTGTTTTATGCTTTATCAATTTAGCTTAAGGAAAGTGCATTATTGTAATGTTAGCTTTGTGGATAAGTGTATTATAGGCAAATAAAAATATTGAAAATTCCTTAGAAAATGAAGTCTTTTTTGGATATCTGCATTGATGAAAGATAAGTTTTCAAGATCTCCTTGGGCAGTTAAACATGCAGCGGTGCATGCTCTGTGACTCAAGTGATCATGGTTAAAAAGCTGAGTGAAGGGCTAGCCAGATAGCTCAGTGGACTAAAGCACCTGCTCAGGCAGACACAGGGGCCGGGAGTTCGATCCCCAGCCTACCATGCCAGCCCTCCCCAGCGGGGTTGGGGGGACTGAAAGGGAGATGGCGATTGGGCATGTTGGCGTGCCCCTGTAATCCCAGCACTTGGGAGGCTGAACATAGGAAGATCACTACGAGTCTGTTCTACGCAGTGAAACCCTATAGATCCTGTAGACTCTGTCCTAAAATTTAAAAAAAAACAAACAAACAAACAAACAAAAAAGCTGAGTGAGCCCGGCTACTGAACATGGTGGTAGGCATTTACAGATTTTTGTTTGTAACCTGTTTCGTTATGAATGTGGCTTATCTGCTCATAAATGTTATACTGACACAATCATTGTTAGAATACCTGCATGTTCACACATAAAAAAGCGTGCACACTGGCATGATCTAGAAGGTATTATTCCATATTTTGTGAGTTTCTCAAATAAATATCCTTTGAAAATTGTGAATAAATGTTATAAAAATATTTGTCCAGGATTGTATTTGGGGGGTTTTGTTTGTGTGAGATTTTAAGCTTTAGAGATTGGCCTGGTTACTTTTCTCATTGCTGAGACAAATGGAGAGGAGAAATGGTTCAGGCGGGCAGAAGCAGCCAGCCAGGCACAAGCCGCACCCTTCCATCCCTCCCCCGGCCATCCATACGTGGGTGGTGCTTTCCACACCCGGAAGGGCCTTCCCACCATCCACACCCAGGACTACACCAAACGCACCAGCGGGATGGCTTAGTAGATGAGCACCTTGGGTACCAGGGTGGCACATTTAATCCCAGCACCACACACCCTAGTTCCAGCCACCGCTGGCCCCACCTAAGGCTGTGGGAGGCCTTGGGGGACATCTGGATGCAAGCTGTAACAGAGATTTTAGATTCAACACTCAGGCCTACAGTGTTCACAGCTGAATCTTCTGGGGCTGGGCCCAGCACTGTCAGAGCACAGGTCAGTTCTCGCGTGGGCTGTGCCATTCTGAGGGGAAGCTGTGTGTGCTCACGTTGATCACAGAGGAAAGGGAGGAGCTGCCTAGGTTTCGGATTCCTCCGTAGGAGAGAGATGCTCTCCTAATGGCTCCCTTTTGCGTGCTGCTGGCCAGACACAGTTCACTGATGAAGGAAGACAAGCGAGGCTGCATGACCAACGTACTGAGAAGGCGGAATTTCTGAGCAACCTTCCCAGCTCCAGGGGAGGATCAGCTTCGCAGGGGGCGGGGGGCGCGGCTTTACGGGAGCAGTCAGTCAGTCAGATAGCTAGGCAAACAGAGAGAAGTGGAGAAGCAAAGGATGCCGGGAGGGAACCCGAGCTCCTCCTTCGCCTCCAAGGGCAGCGCGCTGCCTTCTTAAGCAATGCAGCAGTATCTGTGTCATCTCGGATAAATTGTGTGCTGTCTCCACAGGATGTACAGTGTGTGCAGTATGCAATTTACATGCATTCTCACACTTCCAGAGACTAGAACACTTGACTAATGAATGGCTCAATATGTTTTTGAGGTAAACAGTTATCTGGTAGTGATGTTCCTCCAAATGCATCCCTAAGGACAAGGACTTCCCACATGCTGACCCCTAATATTTACAACAACCCTTTGACAGAGGTATTGCCGTCACTCTCATTTTAATCTTACTTATATATTTATTTGGTACAGGGTCTCCTTACACAGCTTGGATTCTTAGCGATCCTCCTGTCTCGGTCTCCCCAGTGCTGGGATAATGGGCATGCGACACCACTCCCGGGCTTTCAGGGCCAGCACTGTATGTGGTACTGGGGATTGAACTAGGGACATTGTGCTTACCGAGCAGGTACTTAGACCACCAAGCTGTAGCCCCAGCCCCATCATTCTCTCTTTACATATGAGTAAGTTAAACACATAAAGGATAAGAAAACTGCGTAATGCTAGTACATGTACCTTTAGCTACCAGGAGCAAAAGAGAGGTAACTACATATTATAAAAATCCTTCACCCCATAATTAATAATAAGTCAACTATTTGTGCAGATTTATTTTTTGGAGGAGGGAAAAATTCTCTTTAAAGGTTTGAAATAATATCTGTGTTTTGAAAAGATGAGACTTAAATTTATTCTAAACACAAAGGTCACACAAAAGACTTTTCAAAATTTGTGAATAAATATTGAAAGATTGTTGTCAGAAGGGGAACTTTTACGGCAGTCTAGGTTCAAGGCATTCCAACATTTTAAGCCCACTGGAATCTCTCACAGGCTTCCTGAGAGTCCCGTGAAGGCCTTGGAGCCTCCAGGAGTTGGGGAAGCCGACCAGACACCCCCACAGCCCTCCCTGGGGCAGCTTCATGACTCAGCCTAGTGAAGAGGCAGGACAGAGGTCAGCCAAGTGAACTGTTCATTACGCAGGACTTTCCTGCTATCTGTGCCTTTTTTCCTCCACAAGTTCTAATGCTAAAAAAAGTAATAAAAAACCATACATTCCAAAGAAAGGGGGTGTAGTTACTTACCTGTGCAGGTAGAAGCAGATTGTTGACACTTCGAGAGACCTGCATGTACATGGGGAGTGCTGGGGGCTTGAATTAGTGATTGGAGCACATAATAAGAAGGCAATAAATTAAATATGGACATTCTTATTTGACAACTTAGTCCCATTCCTACAAAAAGGAAAAGGTCCAAGGAAACCCCAAGCTGACAACTTTGTTTTTACTTGTGTGATTTTTACGTAGAGGACCATAACATACAACAGAACACAAAACTGCAGCACTTGGTTATTTTTCTTGTTGCTGGGACAGAATGTCTGACACTCAAGGCTAAAGCAGGAAACGTTCATTTTGGCTCGAGATGAGTGGGTGCCTCGGTGCAGAGTGGCTGGCCCCAAGGCAGGGCAGGTGCCACAGCAAGGGCATCCCAGGGGAGAAGCCGCCCAGGCAAGGCGGGGGAGGCGGCAAAGCAGTCAGACAGCAGTGGGAGCAGCGCCGGCCCTCTTTCTGCCCCTTAGATTCTATCAGGCAACTGACCTCCTGGCGTGCAGCGCTCACACCCAGACAGCACGCCCTCAATCCCAGCCTCACACACCCAAGACCCAGGCGGCTCTGAAAGCCCACTTGTGCCCTTCAGTCCCATGAGGCTGTGGGGAAGACTTAGCCACCTGCCACAGCAGCACTATCACGTCCAGTGCTGCAGCAAAAGTCACAGTACAGGACCGTGGGAGAACCCACCGTACAGCCACACTGCTGCTTACGTGCCTGGGTTTGAATCCACATGTGGGCCACATCTCTGAACTGTGCAGCTGGATCGTAAGTCTGACCGATTACTACGCAGATTGTTAAAGGAGTAATATTCGTAAGATCATTACTAATTGCAGAGAATGCAAGTTACAGGGGAGGAAATGAGACGGTAGAACTCGACGCAGCCCAGCAGTGAGCAGCGTTCACGCAATCATAGCAGCGCCAATAGTAATCATTGAGAAAAATACCACAAGCCGATAGGACTTGATTTATGACGAGCTTATATAACCAGTATGGTCATAATCAGTGAAAATATAAATTGAGTGTGTGTGAAATGCATCTAACCCACTAACCAACCCAGCACACCACAGAATATGAGCTGTTCACCCTGGTGGTTAGGGGAGAACTGGGAACTGGGGTGGGGGTGCTTTGCCCAGCAAACTAGGAGATTAAAATGAATATTGCAAGCTCGGTAAAGATCAGGATTCAAAACTGCAAGTGTGGTTTCCATTGAAAAGATATTGCTTTCAAAGAATCATACAGTCAAGAGGCCATAATTTCAAACACTGTAAATTTAGGATGGTTGTCAATAGCACACACACACACAAGCATATTAAAAGGAAGGAAAAGGTAATGGTAGGGCCAGGTGTGGTGGTGCACATCTATAACCCCAGAAGTGTGAGACACTGACGCAGGAGAATCTCAAGTTTAAGCCCAGCCTAAAAAATTTAGTGAGTCATCTCAAAGTAAAAAACAAACAAGCCTTGGGATGTAGCTCACTTGTGAAGGATCTGAGTTCAATCCTCAGTACTATGAAGAAGAGGAGGAGGAAAAGGAGGAGAAGGAGGAGGAGGAGGAGGAGGAAGATGGAGAGAAAAGAAGTCCAGGTGTGTGGTAGAAAAAGTGAAGGAGAAAGCATAGGTATAACAAGGTAAATCCATTCTTCCTTATTGGGAAGATACAATGACTGAAAAGTCAAGAGACAATGTTCCAACACTATTGTTTTTAATTGCATGAGAGAATTGTTACTGTTGCTAACATATTTCAATCACAGCAGTGTTGAAAGCCGTTGGAATGTCTTGAAAAGGTGTCTCTTTCAATCCACTGTCCTCTGTGCTGTTCACTTCCGATTTGAATTGGAATCTGTGCTTTTCTAACCTGTCCAAGTTTGCTCTTCAGGAATGTCCTGAGCCACTTTGTATAAACTCCATCTTGAAACAGAAAAAGAAAGCTGAGCTACTTTTGCTACCCAACCACTAAGCAACGACCATGCACAGGGGCCTTTTGTTGCTTTTTGACTTAGCAAAGCCAATTCTCAAGTCAAAAGAAAAATAGTGAAACTAGACTTGTATTCTCCAACTCATAATTTCTTACAGTGTCATCTGAATGCAGGCTTCAAGTAAAATATGTGTGAAATTAATTTTGTGACATTAAATATTGCAATTGACAACCTCCAGATCCCCAAACATAAAGCTCCGCCTCCATCAGTGGTTTTTTTTCAGCCTAGTGAACGAGCTCTATGGGTTCCCAACACCTACAGGGCCGAGTGCTCACCTGGCACGCGGGTGGATTCAACTGCAACGCCTTTAGATTGGTGTAAAAAAGCTTCTGAGGATGCACGTGGGAAGGTAGATTCTCTAACCCAAGCTTTGCTAAAGAGCCCAGCCGTGCCCAGAATGAACCCAGAACAGGTCCCCATCTGACCAGAAGCCAGACTCGGGGTCCTGCGTGAGCCACCCACGAACGTACCCTTGGTTGGAAGTCAGCTTTAGAAGCCTTTGGAAAAATTAGTATTAATTTTGATGCCAGGGATCGAACTCAGGACATTGTGCTTACCAGGCAGGTGCTTATGCCGCTGAGTTATCTCCCCAGCCCTGGAAAAAAAAGTTTTTGTTAAATGTGCTGGTCTAAGTCTTTGAAAACAGTTAATAAAACCACTAACACTGACAACAGGCTTGTACATGATATCTTTAAAAAAATACAATTCTAGTTTTAAATCAGTCCCTCTTGCTAGTCCACTGAAATGCGTGGAATTTTAAGTAAATCATCCTTCAAGCCCCTCACAGTCTGCAATTGCAGGGCACGTGGGTGACTGTCTTGCGTGCTTGGAGATGAGATCCAGATGACAAGAAGAAAAGGGTCATTTGCAACATGTTAGAGGACAGCACTGTAAACATCAAACCCCACGATTGTAAGCAATGGAAATAACTGTCCTTGTTTCTAAAATGGTGTCAGAGTATGAAGATATCAGAACCACTCTGTGGTGTCATTCACTCCTCCTCTGGACTCAAAATATTTGTATTTTCTATCATCGGGAGGTAGAGTAGCTTGAATACATAAATGCATTCATACTACCAGGCATTTGATAAATACACATATGTATATCCATTACAGACAGCTCACATGTGTATGTATAGGTTGTGTGTGTGTGTGTGTGCATGTGCGTGCACACATGTGTGAGTTTGTAGAGGACAAATACCCTCAGCAGATGGTAGTGCTCACCATGTCAGTCGTAAAGTTAGAAAGCAAAAAGGATCATCACTTTTTAGACACATCAAACACATTCTCTGGGGAGGGCTGACGGGTGCTCGGCGCGCTCCAGGCTGCTTACGGCGCTTCTGACAGGACAGCCTGGCCCGCTACCTCGGTGAACACTGAATCAGCATCCAGTCAGACCGAGCAGCTCTCACGAGGGTTGGGCAATGTCCGGCAGCTGCCAGTCTGAGCCTGCAGCCGTCTTCTCACTAGCAGACAGCAGTTCCCTTATTTTTAACAAATTCTAAACTCTGTCAGAAGCAGGGATCTCTTCATGCTCTTCCTACAGAATCCAGGACGCAGATCCTGAAAGTGGGCCTTGAGTGTGACATCGTCAGGATGCTATGGAATTCGTCCTTGGATACAAAGTTGAAATTATATATGTGTCACCACAGTTACACACACAAAACTGGTTGACAATGTTCAGTAGACAAGTTTCTCCTGAAATTCCAAATTTTATCTCTTTCGATGCCATGTGTATGGGTTTCTAAAAGAGTATTTCCAATGCGTACATTACCTAAAATCTGTGAGGTTTTTAAGGAGAATTCCATACAGAGATTAGAGATGGTTAAAATGGCAAGTTTTGCCCCAGACGATTCAGTTTTCCTGTGACTTAACAGTACTGCTCAAACCCAGATAGCTTCTCTACAGAACCTTTCAAACTACTATAAACACATATGTACATACAAACATGCACTTTTTAAAAAGCTATAATATGAAGTTGAAAAAAGTTAACTCAAAATGGATTTAAAAAAACAAAACATAAGAGCTAAGCGATAAAACTTTGAAGAAATCACAGGGAAGTCTCTTGACATGGGGTTGGGCTGTGACGTCTTGGATATGACGTGAAAAGAATAGGCTGTTGCCTATCGCCCCGCTCTCCCATAAAGAAGGAACAAGTGGGTCCTCTGCAGGCAAGGGGTGCCTGGAGACCATGATGCTAAGGGAAGCAAACCAGACACCCAGCTTAAGCCTCACAGGCTTCTCTTATAGGAGGAAGCCAAAATGCAAATAAAGGGCACGATATAAGACAGATGCTGGGATGCAGGGAGATAGGGAGGGGAGGGACCAACACATGGAGAGGTGGGGAAGACGAGGGGATGGAGAACGAAGGGCTGTGTGTTAAGCATGGCCACCCATTCCCCACGGAAACGGAAACATCACGTACCACACACGTAGACGAATAAAGAAAATCATCTAAAAAATGAAGGAAGAAGATAAGTCATACTACAGCAAATGCACCAAAGGCCTTTGCCACAGAGTAAAAAGGGTGGAATAAGGGGCAGGAGGGAAGCTGCCAGCCGCTGACCTAAACCCTGCGCGGGTGCGTTCAGGTGCGTGAGCGCTGGCCTTGCACGCTTGCAAGGTGCCCAGCGCGCAGCTGAACCAGGGCCCCGTGGTCGCCACCGCAGCACTTCAAGTCAAAGTGCATGTGTGTTTCAAAACAGTGAACCCCGAAGCACAGACGGAGCCTGCAGAACGGATGCACCGTGATGCCCAAGCTAGCGAAGCAAGACACCATCGTGCAGTTTCAAAAGGAACACACTCGTCGCTTTTGGAAAACTTTGTTAAATAATAGTTTCCTTCCCTAATCAAATACATGATATTTGTATAATTCTACGTGTAAAAGGACTCACATTTACTCCTGGAAAATAATGGCGACCAGAAGCCAAACAAATTTTAGAGCTAGAGGAAGAAATATTGACACGGAATGCAGCAGTAATGGAAGTTGCCAAGTCAGATGAGAGGACGGTGGTGGCTTCTGTGTGAGGACCCTTCCATGCCTCCGCGACTGTCTCTGCCCATCCTGTGCAACTCTCCGAGGCAGTAATGACCCCCTTCCCATGGAACAGTAAGTCTTAAAAATCTTTATTATTTGGTTCCTTTGTAAGAAGACATAACAATGGGTGGCCGATCGGCTACTTCTGCAACCTAGGAACTTTAACTGAATACCGACTGAGTGATCTTTACACCTTGTAATTCCAAACAGAAGATGAATAATTTTGTGAGCGCTCTGGTTTAAAGGTAAATTGAGGCTTTAAGCTTACTGCAAATGATTAAGGCTACTTATTTCGTCATTCCTGTATTTTACGAACCTAAGAATGAAACAACATCACTTCAATGGTCACTTAAAGTATTTACATTTCTCCCGATTTCTTCCAACATATATCTCACACACCGTAACACAAGCGCTCTCACATGGGCCCACCATTATTCCACCAAGCCAGCCATCCTGAAGAAAAGATTAAGTTCATTAAAATGCTACAGAGGCTTGGACACACAACGCACGGCCACAGAAGCAGCCTCCATACTTCCCAGAGGGAGTGCCCGCTCACTGTGGAGTCACACACTATGGCTACGTCTGTGAGCAAAACTGCAAACATCAAAAAATAAATAAAGTAAAATTTATGTGGAAAAAATGCAAACATCATAACACAAAGGTGAAATTCTTGAAAGACAAAGCTTCTTTCAGTTGGTGCATAAACTATGGTTTATACTGAGGCATCCTCGGTAGCTACATGGAACATTCGGGGTGTCCGGTTGGGCCTTTGTTACATAATCTAATCACCTGTGGATCTGTGTGGAAAAATAGGCCAGGGTCTGATTTGAAACCAAAGAGCTTTTACCATTCCAGATGGTCCACTCCATTTTCGGCTTCAGAATGAGCGCCATAGCCAGCCATACCCGGAGTCACAGAGAACGCAAGATTGTACCTGCTATGTACAAGGCCCATTCAAAAATTAAATTGCCTGTTTGCTGCATGATTTTCTAAAACATATTCATTGCATACATAAGCCCCTGAGTTCAAGGATAGTTTGGGCATCAGAAAGCCTTCTCATGAGATTAAGTACACCATGCTTCCTCTCCATGGGAATCGCCAGCATTTAGTAAAAGTCTTGCCCACCTTCAGCACATTTGCATAAGATGCACCCGATGGAATCCCACTATCGGGCAAGGACCAAAGGCACAGCTCCAAAGCCCAGCCAGTTTCTTAGGACTTCCACCAATATTGTTTTCATTATAGTGAGTTTAAATAAGCATTAGCAGCCTTGCTAGCAAAGAAATTAGTCCTTATGTGAATGCCCTATAAATAAGATTGTTATACAGTGGAATAACAGGAGCATGCAATGAAACTTGACTTCCAGCCAAACAAACATATGGACTTTGGAACTAAGACAGGGAAATGTGCACTAATGGGTCCCCTGTGGGGTGACTGAAGTCACCCACTAACACGTGCGTCTGGAACCCATCCACGTAGGGGCACAAGACGCTTCAGGGGGGGATGGCTCTTGCTGTCTCGGGGGCTGGATGTGAGGAGATGTGGTTCCGAGAGGAGAGGGCAAATCTTTCAACAGTTACCAGGAATTTTTTCAACACATTCTATTGAATAAGGCGATATTAAATTTCATGACGTACTACTAATAATTACAGCATTCAGTGTCATCCCAAGGTAAGAAAGGAAGCCTTCGCTTCGGACATTAAGCTGTCTCACAAATGTCTGCCTGGTTTAGTTGCCTACGTCAGACCTCCTGTTAGTCTCAGACATTCATTTATACCTCAAGACATTTGCCTGTTCCAAACCTTAATTGATACTTAAGAACTTCTCTTAATAAATAAAAAGGATCATTTGATCTTCCTTTCCCAATAGTCTCTTCATTTGTACTATCCTAGTGACTGTATTTTCACCAATGTCCCAATGCTCCTAGTCTTCTATGGTCTATGACAGCACAAAGCATCAAAGTAATGAATAGAATTACTATTGAAAAATCTTCTTAAACCTTTTACAAGTTTCAAAATCAGTAAGTGCCTATTCAGTATAAAAGAAAACAAATTTTACTTATTTTTTGGAATTTGTCATCGAAAATTGTACGGATCCTTAGAAAATGCTAAGCCGAAAGTAACACCTTTATATGCTGATGATGATTTATAACTGAGTACTTTTACCATAAGCAAATTAAGGGTTAAAACAACATAAGCATGTGGGCTAGCACAAAGAAGCATTTATGCTCCTTGCAAAGTCCTTGGTATACAGTTGAGGTTGAGAAAATCTTGTGAGACTTATTTTGCTAAATAAATCACTAGAAGGATAAAAGCAGATCACTAAAAGCTTCAAATTTCACTGTTTAAATATTTCATGTTTTCTTTTTGGACAACAAAGCAATTAACTTTTTTTTTCCCAAATAACATTATTGTGTTAACCAGACTATGGTTTAAACAAAGATTTAGACCCTGTGTGGGGGACAAATAAGTGATGGGGAGAAGTTTTCAACAGTTACCAATGATTTTGTCAACACTTTTTATTGGATAATGTGCTACCAGACTCATGACATGGGCAGTATTAGTAATTACAACATATGGCATGATCTCAGAGCGCGGATGAGGACTCGCACTTGAATAGTTACATGACTTATCTCGTGACTGGCTCTGGTCTGATCATAAAGTTTCCACTGTTCTTACCTCTATCTTCTTTGTTCCCTTTGTCTGGCTTTCAGCTGTTCATTTCTTTTTCTTCCAGATTTCTGCTTAGACTTTTCTTCCAGGAAGTGTTTGGGGTGAGATTCCTTTGGGTTTCCATGCAGCATCCAAAGCTCACTCTTCTTTCAGGGCATCTAGATTATAATTCCTTGTTTACTGTTTTTTTTTTTTTACCTGTCCAAATTAAGTTCCATCAGGGTAGAACTGCAGCGCTTGTCACGCTGCCCACAGCCTCTACTGCTGTCCTGGCACCTAGATGTAAGGACTGCATCGAATCGCAGGTAGGTGAGCAGTGAGGGACTGGGAAAGCTGCAGGCTGGCTGCTGGACCTTGCCGCCAGCGGCATGGCTTCCGGAAGCTCGTGAACATGCATGTCTCTGCCTTGGCTGCCTCAAGGTCAAAACAAGGAATGTGAGAAAGATGGTTTGTGCAAACCTCCATTTCTAAAGAGTTTGTGCTGAATTGTTGAGGATAATCTTTCAGGGTGTCAAGTCATTTGCCTGAAGAATCAGTCCCTTCCTGAATTTTTACATATGTTAAAGAGAATTGCTTCCATAAATGATACGGCAGCTAAGAGCCCAGCCATAGAACATTTGTTTAGCTTCTAAAACAAGGTCCTGAGATATTACTGACTTAGAACATAGTACCTGCCCTGCAATGGTGAGACTACTGGTGTAGACTAAATGGTAAGTAATCAATTAAACTACAACCTTTTTCTTACTGATCATAACACAGATGAATAAGGATATAAATAAATAAGCCTAATATAAAACAGGACAATTGAAGCACTAGAATATATAATCTCATCATTACTATTTAGGCGAACATATCTTGTTCATTTTCTGTATGAAGTCAGCCAGAAATTAGAGAAAGTGTTATTTAAGAGAAGAATACAACCAATGTATCTTTAATATAGAACTGACAACATTGAAAAGGTATTCAGTGTGTACAAGCTCTGTACTTATGAGGGTTTTTTCAAGGGAATTTGTGCATCAAGAGGTATGTTATTTTTTCTTTCCATTTTTCTTTTGGTATCAGGACCTTGTGCTTTCCAGGCAGGTGCTTAAGCTACTGAGCTATCTCCCTGGCTTCTTTTGTCTGTCTTAGATTTTCTCCTATTTTTGCTCCAGGCAGGGAGGTTAGGAAGGAACAATAGCTACCATTCACTTAGAATTTACTGTGTCTTCATCATTATGCACAGAAATGTAGCATTTCCTGTGTACAGATTAGGAAAGTACAAAGTGAAGGAGGAAGCTGGAAATTGAACACAGGCTACATGGACAAAATCCAAGCACGTGGTGACTGTCTATGCCACTCCTGACACCTGCTGGCTCTTATTGTATGTTCTGTGTCCGGCATAGCACCTGGCATATAGCACATACTCAGCTAACATTTCTGGGCTTAGCAAACAGACAGATAGATAGCCTTCTGGAAGCAGATAAGGAAAGCAAAAGTGTAATGGCAATTCGGCAAGATGGGCAGGGTGACAATGAAGTTCCCTTTATGCAAGAAACACTATCTTGGGGCACAGGTAAAGGATTTTGATGTAGAAGTGTATTTGTGATTCACAACATCTGTATGCTCTTTTGGGTTGACATATAACATAGTTTAAATGTGCTAAAGTCTAATCTCAAAAGTGAAATTTTGTTAATATGTTGCAATTTATAGCCCAACCAAATGTGACAGAAGATAATCTCCCTACAAGTAAGGATTATAACTGGAATCTTGGCAGGTCTCCAGATATGCTACTGGAATATACCACAATTTTTTAATTTTCCCTATTTTCAGCCCAAAATAATGTTAAAGGCCCTAATCTAACAATAGAAACTGAATTTGTTTGGTTTCATGTTGTTATGTGATTATTAAGCTTTTCCCTATGCATCAGATTTACTGATGGATCTGTCGAAGTTTCATTAAGATGAAATGCTTCTAACTGAGCCAAAGAAAGGATCACTGTTCCTCTATTACTCTGAAACTTTGTCAAACAAGAGTTCCAAATCATATGAGACAACGTGATACAGTCTGAAAGCTTGAGATAATGGTTATGAGGCATGTGGAGAAATGGAAACTTGATTTCACAGCGTGCTACACTACAGTTATGTTTCTGAAGTTTTCATAAGATAGCTGAGAAAAAACAAGTCCTGGGATACGTTAAAAACATTTGTCACCTTGCATGTTTTTCTGGACCTAAAATTGACGATGTAAATGAACTAGTGAAGTGTGCCCAGAACAGCCTAGAGAAATATAATTTACAAATCCCTGCACAGAGCAAGTCTATACTTTTCATACAACCCTAGGAAAGTCCTTGTATTCTCAAATATATACCTTTAAAGTTAAATGGACATGATAAGGTAGCATATCTAGGGTGTTACAAAATTTTATAACTTTTTATGCAAAACATCCTGTGGGATCTTCCCTGGTGCTTGTCCTGTCAACATGGCCATACTAGAAAATAGCCAGGGCAGTGAATCCACTTGCTAGATGGATCCTGGGTCTCAGAGAGACTACTTGGGGGTGAACCTCACAAGCAGAAATGTCCAGCCTACACAAGGCAGGATGTGAGTGAGAAGGAAGATTTTTATTGCATTATTCGTTGAGACTGGGAGATGGCTGATTACAAAAGTAAGCTGTAACCACTCTAACACATACAAGGAAGTTTGCACCAGGTGCAGCAGTTGGGGAAACAAAATCTAGACAATGCGTAACTCTGTCTTACAAATTGAGCATGAGCATTGGACAAGAACGATGGTCTGGGTGACTAGAAATCCTTACCTTCTTGAGTGGTAAAATCCAGTTACATCTACACCCCAAAGAAGTACTGATCCAATAGTTAACTGTTTTGTACGATGACTGGGTATTCTCAGTAGGAGAGACCCCCACTCAGTGTCTGAAACAAACATGGAATCTACACTTAGTGTTTACAAAGAAAGGGAGAGCTGAGCTTGGGAGATAGTCCGTGGCCACGGGAGACTGTGCTTTTTCTATGAAATACAGAGAAACGTGCAATTCAGGTGCTCATGGATTTTCAGATACAGAGGCTGGTGAAAACTCTTTACCTGTGACAGGAGTGCTGACCGACCATCTTTCAGAAGGATTTTCACTGAGGTAAAGAGGTTGAGCTGGCTGGTTTTCAGCATGTTGAAGTTATCATTGATTAAGTGGGGCATGTTTAAAAGTACACCAGATCTTTACTTCTTCTCACAGCCAAGAAACACCCTACTGGTGTTCTTTCCTGGTTCTCAGCAGACCTATGATAAAATTTAAAACACAGTTTTCTCACATATGGCTCTTTTTCATTCTAAAACGTCACTGCTGAACTGAATAAGAAGAGCATCAAAGGAAACAAAATAATCAGGTTGAAGAATTACTGAAAAAGCATCTGGTACAGTTATTAACCAATGTCCACCAGCATCCCAGTGACTGGAAGCAGTGGGCCCAAGGCCTGCGAAGGTTTGAAGGCACTGTATTGCCAGAGGGCCTATGCGTGAGGCCTTCCACCTCGACCCTTCCATGCCTCAAGGTCGCATAGTGCCCAGTGTCCACCTCCAGGGAGCCCCAGGAGAACTCACTAAAGGGCAGGGCCAGTGCCATGGAGAACAGTGGTGAAGGAATCCCCTCCTGGGAACAGGGCTTGCCTACTGAGAGCACACCATGTTTCCGTGGGGAACCTCACGATGCCTCTGGCTGCACCCCATCGCTGCTGGGGAACACAGCTGCCATGGGTCTCTCCATCTCCCCTTTGCTGAAGGGGAGCTTTTAACCATGGTTTATCCCATTCCTGCTCCCTCACTGATGATTAGCTAGGAGAATGTGCTAACGATGGAGCCCAAGGCAATTCACCATAGAAATTATTAGAGTGCTGCTGCAGTTTGACTCCAAATTCTAAAGGCCTGGGTGGTAAAGGATGGTTGCTCAGCCCACAGTGCACAGGGAGGTGGTGGAATCTTAAGAGTGGGAGATCTTCAGGACCTAGAGGATGGTAGGACCGCAAGCCCTTCTTTCGGCACTGTCAGTTTCTGACCATGAAGCAAATGGTGATTCCCCGCCACACTCCTCTCCCATGATGCACTGCACAGACTCCGCACAGCTGGGCCAGCGGATCCTGTGAGGTCTCTGAACCCATGAGCCAGAGATACATCTTCTCTTTCTAAATTTGTGATCTCAGCTGTTTCTTAATGTATTAATAAAATGAAATAGGTCATAATAACAAGTTAATATTGTTAGAGGGCTGGCGAGATGGCTCAGTGGTCTAAAGCACCTACTTGGAACAAGCTGAACTA
>NDGM011095929.1:0-10545 GCA_002564305.1 Octomys mimax | reverse complement strand
AACCACAGCAACCTGAGGCTGACAGCTTTGTGGAAGCAGCCACTTAAAGAGCTGAGCTAGGGCTAAGACCCCAAAAGGCAGGGTTTTTTTTGTTTTGTTTTGTTTTTTTTGCTCCGAATACCTTCAGGGCGGGTTTGGCTGGCTTGAGTTGTGGGGATTGAACCACAGCAGCCTGAGCCTGACTGCTTTGTTGAAGCAGCCACTTAAAGAACTGACCTAAGGGGCAGGCCCCCTATTATGTTTTTTAAAGTAGGTAGTTTTGAGAAAAATTCTATATGGCCTATAAAACCTGAAATAGTTACAGTGTGGTCCATCAGAGAAAAAATTTTCTGATACGATTTTATTCATTTTGTCTTGACAACAATACAGTAAGGTAAGTATTACTATAATTCCCATTTTGCAGATTGGAAAATAAGGCAAAGAGAGGTTAAATATCTTTCTGTTGGTAGCATTCACTGTGTTTTAGAGCAAATTGGAAACTCTTTCAACAAAACTGGTAATAACTGTGTTTCTTTGCAGTATAAAAAATTACGTAGTGGCCTACGTGTCAAAGGATGGCATGGTCACAATCTCCATACCCCAGATGGAAACTCAGGTGAGCAGTTTGTACTTAAGCAGAGTAAGCTTGAATTTGGGTTGTGCTATGACTTTAAAATTCACCACTACTAGTAAAAATCTATTTTAAATAAGCCCATGAGACTTGGTTATTTACATTAGAGGTTATGGTAAAGGTTGTATTTCTATATTCTAAGAACTGACTGCTTTAATTATGGATAGCAGCTGGAATTTATAATAAATACAGGTAGCCATAGCAAGAGGGTGAGAAACATCTTTGAGTGTCACAGTGTTTAGAATTGTGTGTGGTTTAGAGCTCTTCATATTTTAGTGATCAATTTTTTGAAGAAATTTAGAATTAGAAAACAGTTTCTTAATCATGGCAGATAATTGTTTTGAATAGTTCAGTTGTAATTCAACTCTTCTGGTGGGTGGTATCAATAGTATATGTAATTAGATTAAAGCACTTTAACCAGTTTTTATTGTACACCTGCTATAAAGGCAAATATCCTGACTTTCCTGGCCTCTCAGCAAGTGCAGTCTGGCTGGGGAGATTGCCAAGTATGAAAGCAGGAAAAATGCACTGTTACTGATTGGGACAAAGCATTCTGGATCTACGGGGAGGAAATAACTCTGCTTTTGTAGAGGAAAAATTTCTTGAAGAAGACCAGAAACAATGTTGGCTCAGTATCTTAAGGGTAGGTAAAATTTCTAAAGGCAGAAAGAATGAAAAATGTATTCAATTGAAGAACAAAGGCTCAAAACTATAAATGTGACTAGTTTATTTTAGGCCTTAAAATGACCACAGTTACGTACACAGAAAGGAAACCAACATCTTTATGTTAATGTAACCTGGCCACTGTGCTTGTTCATTTTGATAATTATGCAGTGACCAATCTATTAATTCTTTAGCAGTTTTCATTTTGAAATTCACCAGACTATAATGTGAGGACTTCAGAAATAAAAAGAGAATGTAATGAAGCACATGATTCAAACATAGAAGGTATCATAGAAGTTATTTTCTTTCACCTTTTTGTGTTAGGTTTCTTGGTCAAGCAAGATATTTTACCCTACTTGCAGCCTAACTAATCAGCCTGCCAGAAAGCACTCCTGGGTTAAAAACAAAGGCATTTATTACTCATCGTATAGCAGGCAGCTTGAGCTTCACATTCATGTCCTTCACCTGCCCTCTGTGACCACTGAGGGCCAGCGCTGCAGAAGGGCTGGCTGGGTGGATGCTGCAGAACAGTGGGGTTGTGACATAGCTGAGAAACCTGATTCCCCTATGCAAAGCTGTGCACAGATCTTCCCAGTCTTCCTTGGAGGAAACATTGTCTTATTATTCTGGGCGGCAAACAAATCAATTCTCAGTCCCTAAGGGAGACCCAGTCTCTATTTCCAAGGCTGATTGCCTTGCAACAAAACCTGCCCATGCCTGTACTGGTAAGGCATGCAGAACTCAGAAGACTGTGGAGAACTATCTCCCAACAGACTCGATCTAGGACAGTGGTAGTGAGCTTATGTTTTGTGTGCCACAGTGAGCACACCAAGCTCTGTATGTTGGGATGTATGTTGGGACATGAGCCAAGTTGCCCCTGCAGCCAAGTATCAGGTAACAGCTAGTTTTTTCTAAACTAAAGCCTCAGTGTTCAGGTTTAATTGTAATATTGGTACTTGGCAATAAATAGGTGGATTTTAGGTTGCATTTTGGACATTTGGTCTCTAAAAGGTTCACCATCACTGCTTTAAGATAACCGTAAGTGATGGGAATCCAGCAAATTTCTCCAGAAGAAAGAGGTGTTATATAGCAAGACATGCTATAAAATGTAACATCAATACAGTTTTTAATGTAAAGTAAGGATTAAAGTAAGATCTTGGGTATTTCATCCAGTCTGGAAGACCTCTGGTGCTTCTCCTTAGCAGTAAAACCAATGAAATGTTCCAGGAAGTCCTCAGAGGCTGTAGTTGCTTCCTTTCCTATGAAAAAGTATAGCTCTGGATTCTCTCTGATTCAGCTAAGTAATACTTACCAGTATATTTAGCCTGATGAGTCTAGAGGGCAGTATTGTATATATGTACCCATAGATACCTGAGGGAGACAGATTTGCCTCTGTCCTTGTATGGAGAATATAGTCTTTTCCCTGAAAGTAAAGAGATTCACTCATAGTTTCCCTAATTCTGGGGCAGCACTTAAAGGTGTGAATAAAAAATCTGCAAGGGTAGTCTCTTCATTATTTTAGAAGACATTAAGAGTGAAACATTAGCCAGGTATGGCAATACATGCCTGTAATCCCAGCACTGGGGAGGCTGAGACAGGAGGATAATAGCAAGTTCAAGACCAGCCTGGGCTACAAAGTGAGCTCAAAGCCAGCCTGAACTGCTTATTGAGACCTTGTCTCAAAAAGACATAAAAAAATAGTAAGATTGAAATATTGGACAGATGGGGAAAGGATCCTAGGTACAAAATTGAATTTTATGGGGTTCTAGATAATAGCATTGCTCTTTCTCTCAACTTTTAGGCTGGGAAACACACTCATTTCCCTAGCTGTAGGAACTTTTCTTTTCAGTAGGAATATAAGGCTCCATGTTGGCAATGTCAGAGTTCTAGAGAAGGTAGACATAGAAGGAATGTGCTGTCCCTAGAGAGCATTACATCTCTATTAAAAAAATTCTCACCAAGGTTACTGTCACTGTTTGAACAGCATATCTTCTGGTTGATATATGAGGATTAGGTCTGGGAAAGAACAGTTTATCTTTGGTAGAAATATTAATGGAGGAATTGAATGTAAGGTTCAAGTCTTAAGATTCACTTTTTTCCCCTTCCCCTTCTACCTGTTAAATGTGTACTTTTTACTTCTTAATATATCTTTAAGAGAGAGAATAGATATTCAATGTAAAAAACAATGATATCAACCTTAGATCTAAGCTTGGGTTGTTGTATCATTTCATCTTAGAATCTAATTTAATTTCAGAAGTCATGTTCAGTTTTCCAGACATTCTTCTACATGTTTGCTTATGTGAATCTGTTCCTTCAGCATCTCACTTGGCTGTTGAACCTGATTAAGCTTTTGCTGACTAGCCACTTGAAGTGTCTGGGTGTTGTTTTGTCAGAATTTTGCAATCAGCAGTTTTCCAAAATGGATCCTGCTGTATGCCTAAGATGGTTCTCCTTCAAAACAATGAGTATACTCAGCCCATTTTGCTGTACATATCAAATACGTTAGGTCAGAAGGAAACAGAACACTTGTCAGGTTAGGCAGTATCATCTTCAGACCTGCAATACACAATTCCCAATACAGCAAATTGATTAATTTGTTTTGCGTGGAAGAAACAGTGTACTTTTTGGAAAGTTAAACATTGTAAGTGGGTCATATAAGACAAACAGTGTATTGTCTTAAAATAGACTAAACTTTTCTGTATTTGTTCACATAGGTCTTTATCACCAGTATCTAGAAATTTTGAATACTACAAGCAAAGATCTTCTGGGCCTTATGGCTGCGAATATAGAAAAGATCTGAGAAGCCCCGTTGCTTGGAGAGTGGAAGATGAGCAACATGGACAAAATAAACCAAGGATTTTCCCTCATGGAAGTTTCTATCATAGGCCTTATGCTCATAGATCACCTTCCCCAAACATAAGAAACTCTTTTGACAGTGTTTACACATATAACCCTCACCAAGTATACTTGCCTGGAAGAGGGGATGGTAATAGAAGGTCTCAGTATATGCCCACATACTCAGAGGGTGTATCCTACCTAGAGCATGAGAGGAGCCCTTATCCCCAGCATATGCAAGGGAGGTATATTCCTGATAACTACAATGAGAGAGGAAGGAAACCACCTGAGAGGTCAATGGCAGATCCCTTTACATTTGAAGGAAAGTGGCATGAAGATGAGTTCAGGCACCAGAGGATGCAAGACGAAAAATATTCCCAGTCATCTAGAAGAGGCTCAGAAGACTTTGACACAAGGAGCTCTTTTCAGAAGAGGTATAGGAAAACATTAAACCCGGGTAATTTAGTTTAAAGCCTCAAGTGAAAAAGTGTTTACTTTATAGTTGAAGATAACCACCTTGAAAATCTTTTGTTTAAAAAGATAGAAAAAGATAGAAAGCATTGTAGTTTAGTCATGGTTTACTAGTAGCAGTGAAGTGTTTCTTTTTAGAGTAAATCATACTGATGGCTAGAATATTTTTTTAAAGATGGTATTTTCCTCTTTACGTTGTGCATCTATGAATTGGTTTGAGGTAAGGTAACTTACCTCAAGGTTATCTTACCTCTGTGTTCTGCATTTAAAGCCATGCTGCCCAGCATTCTACACATATAAATTCTCACTTTCTTCTCTGTAGTGCAAGTGTAAACTGCTTTATGTCAACACAGGTATCCTGAGGATCGTGATTTCAGAAAATATAGACACACATCAAAAAGAACTAAAGATGTGGAGAGATATGAAAAAAGAGAGTCTGCCAGGAACCCAAAGTGGAAGCCTGAGCATTCTTTCCCGGCTTACCAAGAGAAGAATCTGCGGAACTTCAGACCCCAAGCTCACCGATATGCTAAGAGGGAATACCCAAAGACCACTTCAGCAACCAAAGTATCATATGACTATCACCACAAGCACCATAGGCTCTCAGATGATGACCAGGGCTTTACTGATGGGAGAACTCAGAAATACTTGAAAGAAGAAGATAGAAAATATTCTCAAAAAGACCCTGTAAATAGAGAAGATTGTTTTAATGCTAGACGTGGGAGAGAGACCGAAGATAGACTAGTCAAAGTTCCTATTAAACCACCTAAGAAAGACTGCATTCCTTGTGTGCATTCAAATAAAAATGAGGTTAATTTGAAGCTCTGTAATGACAAATGGAAGAAAAAAATGAAGAAAGAAGAAGACTGTAGAAAAGAGAACAATTCCTCCAGTAACCAAGTGGATATAAGTAAAAACCTTTCCAATGTGAAACCCTCATCTGTCAGTCTTGAGAAGAAATCACTTACAGTTAAAGTAGATGTGAAGAAAAATGTAGATCCATCCAGGTATTATCTTTGTTTTCTCTTTATGATCTTTAATTCTTCTGCCACCTTAACTTGCAGCTTTGGAAGTAGAACTTGTAGTGTGTTTAGTCCATGGGGTAGTGGGATCACCTGGATTCCCCCCCAAAAAAAATCCTTTAATGAAAATGAGTCCTGCCGTTATTAATAGGAGGTGATTGCATGTCTGCTTGTTCCCACATCCTATCTCCAGATGCTTCTTGAGTGCCAGGAATTCCATGGAGTTGTTCTTCATGAATCAAAGTATTTCTGTGCTGCCAGATGTTTCTTATTCAGGGATAGGAATTCAAGGAGACCTGATCTTTGCAATTGCTCAGAGCCTGTGTTCCCTGATGATGTTTAGGGAATTTTTGAGTGAGAAGAGACTTTAGCAGGTCCTGATTTATTAGAGGAGGAAAAAGAGGCCTTGAGAGGTGAAGTGACTTGCCTTTGTCAAAAGTGACTACAGTTTGTTCAGCGGACTAAAGCACCTGCTTAGGCAGAGCACAGTGGCTGGGGTTGGATCCAGCCTCTGTGCCAGCCCCACCCAGGGCACGCTGAGATGGTGATTGAGACTGGGTGTGATGGCGCACTTGTAATACCAGCGCTTGGGAGGCTGAAAACAGGAGAATCACTGCGAGTCCAATCAACATAGTGAGACCCTGTAGACCCTGTACCAAATACATTTTTTTAAAAAACTGACTACAGTTTAAGTCTGTTTGTTCCCTTGTGACTCCAGGAGGTAGAAGACTTAAGGTGGTTCCTGTTGCCATCCTGAAATAACTGGGCTTAATTGACGAGATTCTTCCAGTAGAAGAAATTAGGCCATAATCTTCGAAGATGTCTATTTATAAGACGTGTACTTTAGTTCTTAATAATTCTTGGAAAAAGCCAGACTCCTGTTATAATAAGTTATAGTTTCTTAAAGCAAGCTTGTCTGCTTTATCCCATTGTTAGTATTATCTAACATTTATGGATTCTAAGAATAGCAAGTTGCTTTAGTTTGGCTTATGTTGGCTAAATCTGTTCATGGCCTTTGTACCCTACCAATGTAAGAATGAAAACATGATGGACCATGTTGATTTGATACATATTCACAGTTGTACTTCAGTCAAAAACAAGAAAACTGAAAGAATAGGATGGGGATAGGAGAAGGAGTTATACTGAAGTCTTTGTTTTTTTAAGCAGTAGTTTTATTCCTTTTCTTAAACTTAGACACACCAGTCCTCATTCATACTTTTCCTACATTCATTGCACCTGCAGGAAATACATAAAATATACTAATGTATATGTGTGCTTAAAAGGAATTAATATATTGTACTTTTAAAGAATGCTGGAAAGCCAGGCGTAATGGCACACACCTGTAATCTCAGCACTTGGAAGGCTGAGGCAGGAAGACCATTGTGAGTTCGAGACCAGCCTGAGCTACAAAGTGAGCTCAAGGCCAGCCAGAACTGCATAGCAAGACCCTATATCAAAAAGACAAAGAAAAGAATGCTAGAAATACCAGTTTTGGAGGACCTCATTCAAGATACTATACAGTTAATTTTATAATTTGAAATGAAAAATGGAAGCATCATCATCACCTGTCACAGAAATGAAATTCCCAAAATTGAGGCTGCTGCTGCACTTTTGTTTTGAATATATAAACT
The DNA here is from genome assembly GCA_002564305.1 of Octomys mimax. NCBI lineage: Eukaryota > Metazoa > Chordata > Mammalia > Rodentia > Octodontidae > Octomys > Octomys mimax. Next base: position 3,313 of record NDGM011095929.1, on the reverse strand, counting down.
ATAATTTTATGAATTCTCATGATCTATCAGTGGAGCCTGGCAGGACATGTTTGAATGTTTGAACAGTGCCTGCAGGATGCCTTTTGTAATAAAGAGCCTTGACTGAAAATTCTCTCTATTCAAAGACCTGAAGAATAAATAACTGAACAATTCTATGCATCTTTTCAGTACAATAAAGCATCATAGTGAACAAAATCTTTCTCTCATGTATTGGTGTATGAGTTGTGGAAGTGTTTTGTAGGTTGGATTTAATTGTGTATGTACTGATGAAGTATCCATAAAAGGTAGTTAATGCCCTCAGGAGAATTATGTTTTCAACTATTAAACATAAATTAGATTTTTCTTTGCTGGAAAAGATGGAAATAATCATAGAATAGTATAGAGAAGGATTTATTTGTTGGTTAATATTTAGAAATAATCCACTTTTTAAGGAGTAGGGTGGTTAATTTTGTGCATCATTTGCTTGGTTTTGATCAGGTATTTTGATATTTGTTCCTTCAGTTACCAGTCTGGTTGAAAACATGAGGCTATCTCCTGGTGATTTCTCCTGATTCTGGGTTGTATCTGGAAACAGAAGGCAGACATTTGCTTGAATGTTCACTGTATCGTTAGTTCTTTTGTTAAGAAAGACTGTGTTCTAGTGACCCACTTTGTCAGAAACTTAATTATTAGGTAGAAATTACTATGAGTCATGATTTTTATTATATAGTAAGAGCTTCCAGAGGGCAGACCTACTGTTGCTTTGGGGTTTTGTTGCTGGGTATTTTGTTGGAGGTGATTTGCCATGCATTTATTTTTATGTGTCCTAAGTATGAACAATAGAAAATTAAACTTAATGTAGCTTTTTATGTTTTCTTAGATTTTTGTGCACAGCACTCAAGAAGAATGTCGGTGGGAACATCCTTAAATAGAGAAGAAGATGGGAAAAACAAGGAAAGGGAACAAACAAATTTAGAAGATTTGTATTCAGTACTAGAAGTAGCATTAGGATTCAGATTTTGGGCTGTATTTATTCCTTAAAACAGTCTAAAATGTATTTCAGTTGAGAAAACATTTAGTATTTTCTGTGTAGCTACTTGTTCAGGGGAAATTTCCTAAAGTTATTAACTGTTTAATCAATCCATGTCATAGGAAATTAAAAAGGAAAGTGAACCAAGAGATAATTAGATTTACAAATATGGATACTTAGGGCTGGGGAGATAGCTTGGTGGTCTAAGCTCCTGCCTAGCAAGCACAAGGACCTGGGTTTGATCCCCAGCACAGCATACTGTGCTGGCCCGGAACCCCAGGTGTACCATGCCAGCCACCAAAACCGAGCATGGTGACACACGCCTGTAATCCTAGCACTGGGGGGGGGGCTGAGACAGGATCATTATCAAGTCTGAGCTGTATAGCAAGACCCTGTACCAAGTAAATAAATACATTTTTTTTTAAAAATTAGAACAGATATGACTGCTTAGAATATTTTCATTTTCGAGTCTGCATAGTTTTTCCTATAGCAAAAAATATCTTAAGTATCATGTTTTTGGTTTTTGTTTTGCAGTACTGGACTCAGAACTCAGGGCCTTGTACATGCTAGACAAGCACTCCACCACTGAGCTACATCCCCAGCCCCATGATTTTTTAAGTACTAAAATTTGGGGCTATACTGTTTTTCCTAGAAAATGGTAATTTTAATATTTTTAATTTAAAATCCTGTATTGAGGGAACTCTAGGATAAATTTTAACAAAACAATTTTAGACACTAAAATTTCAGAAATTAAGTATAACTTCAGCATATATTACACCAGAAAGTATACTGAAGTACTTGTATGGATTGAGTGTTGGATATGGATTGGAGGTTAAGAGTTGTGTCAATAATGAAATTATAAATTATAAGTAAGTAAAATAAATAAATAATAAGTAAATCATTAATTATCCAGGGAAGATTGGAAACTTATCAGCTGAATTCCTTTTCTGATAAACTGAGGCTTAAAAAAAACTTTTTTGCCCATATATACCATTTTTATAGTTCTATTTAAATACCTTATTTTTTACCTATACAATGTTTTTAAAAGCTGTATTTTTTTTATGAGACAGGAGTTTTGTAACATTACATCCCTTTAAATGGAAAGCATTTGTAATTTTTTTGTTGCTGGAGCTTGTTATGGGATGTTCTTGCTTTTTACCAGTGAATGTCTCTTGACTAGTTGTCAAATGCACAGTGGGAAACACGGACCAAATTAGAAAAGAAGGGAAATGCTTCTTCTAATGAAGGTCCTAATGAATCAAGAAGCACAGCAGTTGTATCAGTCTGCTGCATAATCACTTTCCTGTGTTTCTACTTTGGCAGGGAGTTGTCTCTGACAGTACTTGTCTCAGAACAGGGAGCATGGGGAGTCAGAAGTCTCTCCTTTTAAGTGATCAATAGGCACTTGAAACCCTTTTGTTAGTGGAGTTAATTAAACAACAAAAAATATTTGTAATCCTCTCAGGACCCTGAAACAGTTTTGGATGTATATAGATATGTGATTAATGCATGTATGCATGCACCTATACCCCAAAACTTACATAATTGCTCTGTTTTTTTTGGGGGGGGGTAGGCTCAGCCCTGCCTTGAAGGTGGGGCTGGTGCAGTATGTGGTGCAGAGGATTGAACCACCCCCCACTCCCACTCCCACCCCGTGCCTGCCTAAGCTTGCCTAAGTACGTGCTTTAGACTGCTGAGCTATCTCGCCAGCCCTGCTTTCTGTTTCTTCTTCTTTTTTTCTTTTTTTTTGGGCAGAACTGGGGATTGAACTCAGGCCCCTGAGCTTGCCAGGCAAGCACTTATTCCACTGAGCCATCTCTCTGGCCCCCCTGCTTTCTGTTTCTGATGAGATGTAATTTATTCTTGGTACTGCTGTTACTTAAAACATATTCCTTGGGTTTAAATTTGGAACCTGTAACATACTCATAAAGAACCCAGTGGCTTTAAATCTCAGGTCTTTGGACAATGAACTTGATTTCTGGGGAACATCAAAAGGAGTTTTGAGTGAAATACAGACAAATAAGAGGTACATGCTAATTGATAACAAACAACCAGGACATTCATTGTCTCAGTGTTCCCCGTAGAGCTATTGTAAAGATTATAAGATAATGGTAGTTAGCTCTAACCCTTTATGTTTGGTAAACCTTAATAAATGTTAGCTCTGTGTGTAAATAATCGCTTGATAATAGTACCTGTCATACTAAGGAGAGCTCTTAATGAAAGTTCAAAATGGGGGCTGGTGAGATGGCTCAGTAGAATAAGCACTTGCCTGGCAAGCGCAGGGTCCTGAGTTCAATCCCTGGT
>NDGM011095928.1:0-10276 GCA_002564305.1 Octomys mimax | reverse complement strand
CCGGCGCAGGGTAGCAGGAAGCTCTCCCACACACTCACCGGACCTGGGCTGGGACTGGGTCTCCTACCAATTTGATTTGAAACTCTCTCATTGCTCTTTGTCTCTCAATAAAACTATGGAAAAAAATAAAATAAACTGTTCTTTCATAAAAAAAGAAATACTTTAAGATGGTCCTGTGACCCTTGGTTTTTCAATATGTCCTATTTCTGGTTCCATTCAAAAGCATTTGCCACGCTTCAAAGATTTGGGATGTCCCATTTTTGTAATACCTCATCACTTTTTTTTTTTATATCATGTATTTTAGGGAAGGCTCCACAGGGTGTTCAGGGTCTTACTACTAGGAACTCGTAGTGATTCTTCTGTTTACAGCCTCCCAAAAGCTGGGATTACAGGCGTGTGCCACCATGGCCAGCCCCAGGGGCGGGGCTGGCCCGGCAGGCCTGTGCCTGCTTGCAGGTGCTTTAGTCCACTAAGCCATTTGGCCGGACCTCATCACTTTTAGAAGTCATTTGTTTGATTTAAAAAATCATGTGTCGCAATAAATCACTCTTGTCCCCGACTTCCAGTCATTGGCCTAATAAAGTCCATAGAATATTGGTACACTTATCAGGCTATTCTGACCAGAAGGGCTTTGGGGTGTGTCTTGGGATTTTAAGCATGGTTCCTAGACTAGCAGAGTCAATATCATTCTAATTCAGTGAAAACACAAATTCTTGGGACTCTCCAGACAAACTGATTCAGAAATGCGGTGGGGGTAGTGAAGAAATTTATGTTTTGACAAGTGATACACCATCCAGATTGAGAACTGCTGCTCTGAGTGCATTCAGACAGCTGGTTAAGTGAGGTCATCCAGGTAGGCTGGCACTCTATAAGGCCAGAAGTGCTGTTGCTATTCGTTGCCCCAAAGTACCAGCACGATCTAATTTGTCATATTAACACTCTAAAATCAAACCTGTCATATGTTTGGGCAAAGTGGAGTCTATGTTCTGGTCAGCTAACTTAGAGTGCCAAATGGAAATCTAAGGGAACTCTGGTAAAAGATAGAAGAAAATCTTAGGGATTCTTGATGGCTGTTAGATCATAGACATTAGAATTTGTTCTGTTTTTTAGGTGTATTCATGATTTTACTGGGATATAAATTGTTCCACACTAATAACTCGTGGAACATAGAAAAACTAATTTATTTGACTGGGTATGTCATTACAGTGCCAAATTTGTCTAGTAGTTCTAAAAGGACTAAAAGTTTTTAAAATGTATGGTATCACTTTACACAACCACAGAAAGAACAACAAAATCCTGCACCATTTTGATGTTGTAGTAAGTGGTCCCTGGCCTGTAATCTATCTGATCTGGAATCCATCAGATAAAGAATTGCCTGAGTCATTCATCCCCAAATACCATTCCATTCAGGTCATTCCCTGAATGTAATGCAAAATCTTTTGCACTACTCCTGTCACTACTTAAGAAATTCTAAAATCCCTGTGTACCAGTGGAAGCCATCCAAAATATGTGTGAGCTCTCCATTTTTGCCCAATGTAGTTTCCTTCTTCTAAAAGGCCTTTATGATGATACTGGCAATGAAATCCTACTTATTTGTCAAACCTTAGTTGTCTCCTCTAGCTCATCCTTTTTAGTTTCTGGGTAGAGTCCATTGTGCCTCAACTGTGTATTCTTAGTGCCTGGGTTTCACTTTTATTAGCAACTTTTTTTTTTTTCTGTATTTTAGGGAAAGGTCTAGAGGGTGTTCAGGGTCTCACTACTACATTGGACTCAGAGTGATCCTCCTATTTATAGCCTCTCAAGTGCTGGGATTACAGGCACCACTACACCCAGTCTCAATTGTCTCTCAGTGCACCCCAGGGGGTGGGGCTGGCACAGCAGGCCCAGGGATGGAACCCCCAGCCCCTGCGCCTGCTTGCAGGTGCTGTAATCCACTGAGCTATTTGGCTGGCCCTTATTAGCAACTTTTCATCACAGATTTGCATCTGATTTAGTTATGTCTCTTATTGATTGTAGAATTTTGGACAGGGATTATGTAGAACTAGTTTTCATTCTAGGGCATAGTACATTGCAAGTAGGAAGTATGCAGTATTTGTGGTATTATTGATTCTAGGAAGGGAGCTATTTAAATGGCAAACTCCGAGTTGCTTCATGGAAGAGTGCTTGCATCACATATGCGAAGACCTGGGCTCGATCTCCCGCACAAAAACAAAACCCTTTAACCTAAAAGATGTAGATTGGAACCCAAGAAGGAAATTCCTGGCATAGGTAATAGAATGGTGTGAGTGTTGGTAAACTTTATTATTTTTATTGTTTATTTATTTTTGTATTTTAGGGAAGGGTCTACAGGGTGTTCAGGGTCTCACTATTAGATCNGACTCGTAGTGCTCAGCCTGTTTACAGCCTCCCAAGAGCTGGGATTACAGGCATGCACCCCATGCCCAGTCTCAATCACTGTCTCATCACGCCCCAGTAGCAACTTCCAGTGGTCATCCATGAATCAGGCCACTCTCTGCAAGTTAGAAAATACCTGGTAGGCCATAGTCCATGAATGCCTCCTGGGTACTGACTTCTATATTTTGACAGGCCTTGAGAAAGTTAATAAAAAGATATTCATAATGCATTGAATTCTTGTTCAGCTCTTCTCCCTGGCCCTTTATATCTAGCTTTCCTATCTGCTGAAAATGGATTAATAACAGTACTCATCTCAGATGGCTATTCTGAAAGCTAGTAATACAAATCTAGTAATATAAATAACTATTTATATTACAGCTTACTACATGCAAAGCTCTGAGAACAGTGCCCAGTGATCTTATAAACATTCTGTGAATACAATTATTACTGCTACTGAAGGTCTCTACCTCTGCCAAAGATGGGGAAGAAATACCAATAACACACAAATCTAAGTGTTTATCTTTTATTCATACAAACAATACATACACAAGACTGTATAGTGTTTAAAGACTGAAATAATTTTCTAGTGTAACAACTCCGTAACAAAATTTAACTAAATGTAACATTTATGAAAATATAAATCTCTGATTGGGTAATTCTTCCCAACAATACAAAGTTTACATAAAAACATTCAATATGAGCTATCAGTTGCAAACAAGTTAGGAAAAAATCATTCAAGTCACTTGTTATACTCTATTGGCTTTTACATAGAACATCCACACACTACAGGTAATCCATCTAGGAATTTAATTATTAGAAATGTATGACATGGAGGTCCAACTGATAATGACAGGAGGAGCAATGCATTGCCTAAAGAGCTAAGAAGAACTGACTCATACGGTCTACTCCAGGTGACTGGTACATAGGTCTAAGCGCTCTCTGGGCGACTACCTTCCTGGCTACTAGCTAAATCAGGGAAACTTACTGAGAAAAGTCTTTCACTATGGAGGGGGAGGGGTGCTTCTATCTGAATCACATCTTTGAATACTTACATGTTGAACTGCTTTCTGAGATGAAGTACAATTGATTTGGGTTCTCTCTACGTTATACCATTTTTTTTCCCTGTTAACATTAAGAATCAAAATGTCGCTATGTGTTTTTCTCACAGTACTCCCAAATATCCCCAATGGGGCAACAGTAGAACCTATCACTACCTTTATTTTGTAGTTCACAAACATAATACACCAATAAAGTTAAAGATCTGGCTAGGGACATATGAGTTCACGGCAGAATTGGACAAAAATGTTCCTTGTTCATTATTCTTATTAAAGTGACTGCCACTTTCAAAGAAAACCAAACCAAACCACAACTGCCAGCCCCTATGAAAAGTTATCCGAAGACATGCCATGTGGAAAATAGTAAAGGAAAAAAAAATCACTTTCACTTTCTTTGTAACATTTTCTTTTGAATAGATGATGTAGGTTTTAAAAAATACTTGATATCATTTTACAGCCTCAGCTTTGAAATAGATAAGACTATAAAAGTCTCAGCAGAGTCCACAGCCTGGAAGTGTAACAGATAAAGAAGCATACATACAGTGTATAGAAGTAAGAAAGTGATTACAAAGAGGGACAATAAAGAACCTTTGGACACCCTTAAGATTGATGGAATATTTTAGCACAAAGACAGGCATATTCAGAGTATTTGTCCCAGAGTATTTGGTTATCTATCTGTGTTTTATACAGGAAAGAAGAGGGATGAGAGTAAGGCAAATGTCATCAGTATTTCTGAGATGGCATGTTCAGAAAGCTTGCTTTCTATTAAGAGATACTGCAGGATTTAGGAAATAATTTATGCTCCCATACAGTTGGCTGAATGGTACAGAATTTTTTATTAATACAATGATAGAAATGACCAGTTGTTTTGATCAACGTTGTAATGCCCATTCTGTACTTCTTTACACTCAGCACAAGTATGCATTTTGAAAAAGATGTGAAAAAATTGTGGTTTCTTATTAAACTTGTTCTTTTGCAGCCCCAGAAATAAATAAAGAGTCCTATATTCCACTATACAGAAACCTGGCATGCACTTGTTGCAACTGTATTTTACTGAGGACTGACTCTCCTTGTCCAGTAGTCCTAGGATAGCCACGGTTAGTCTTTGTCTCAGTCCAGTTCATGGTGTCACATTTCACGTTGTGTCTCTTGGGAACCTGGGAAGATATCTGGGCACTTTTGTTACATGATTTTGCACCGTTAGACCTTTCCTCTGCAGACTAGGTTTACACAGTTGTCAGGATCAGAAAATGTAAAGAGATTAAGGCTGTGTTTCATTTATCACACAATCCTTTGGAATCCAACAGCCCTATCGTTTCTGTGATTTTAACTGTTTTTTTTGTAGAACTAATGCCAGTCCATACAGTTCACATGTAACTGTAGCCTGTCTCCTCTGAACCAAGAAAATCAACCGTACTGCTTCTTACCACACAGCTGAGTTTTAAAACTTTTATCCTCTCTCTTACAGGTGAAATAGCCATGTCTGTACCACTTCTAGAAATCCTCTGACTAAAATATGGCACCCAAAACGCATTTCACATTTCTGTGTGTTTCATGAATGTGTTAAAAAAAAAAAACAACCCTCAAATTCCAGCATCATTGCTGTCTTCTAAACAAATGAGTATTTTGTCATTTGTGATCCAGAAGATCCTTTTCTTTTTCCCCTTATGTAGTGGATCATCTGTTTCCACGGAGCAGGACAAACATTGTGTCAGTTATCAGGGGTGTAGCCGTGGCCCCTGGGTTCTAGGGCAGAGCACACCCGGTCATAACAAGAGTTGTGTTTCTTCGAGGGTGTTGCTTCGCTGGACTCTGAAGAGTCGCTCACTGTGATTGGGCTGTCTCTTGCGAAGACCTCGGTGGACTCCCTCCATAAGCAATCCACAGACGTTTTAAAAGAGTAACTGTTAGACTTTGGCCTGGATGTCTGGGTTGCGTTGTTGAAAATCTGTCTGCTGTTTGAAGTGGCGATCTTGATCTTCAGCGCGGCATCCACGCGGTCCACTACCGTGTATATCCCTATACTCCCATCGTCGAATCCCACGATGATGTTCAGGTGCCTCTGCGAGAGAGCAAGGAAAGTTGGCGTTTTGTACAGGGAACAAGCACCGATGTTTTTGCCATCTGCCAGCCTCATGACAATTAAGCTGGATATCGCCCCGTTTTCATCGTCCTCCTCCCCATTTCGGAAACAAATGTACACCAGGTAGCGTCCATCGCGGGACAACCTCTGCCGCCAGATGGCGCCAGAGGCATGCACCACCCGTAGTTTACCGCTGTGTAAATCTAGCACATTGATATTTTCATCTCCCCTCGATATGATGCCTAGCTTCCCATTAGGAGAAATTTCAAAATCCTCTAGATTTTTCAAAAAGTTGTTTGGAAGCTGCACGCGTCGACAGATCACCTCATCTGTCAGGCTCCAGATATTCACAGTCTCTGCTGAGGTGATAAATACGATGATGTCAGGACAGTCGGGTATCAACTTAAAATTCACAATGGTAGTGCCGTCTTCGCAGCAGAACTTCTTGGTGATGCTCCCTGTCCAGAGACTGACTGCCAGCACTTTGCTTTTGGTCATTCCCACCACGAAGGTGTTTGCCGAGGTAATAAAGGCATTCTGCAAAGTGGTGAGGATGTTGCAGACCCGGTGGCCTGTGGCCAGTCTCCAAACCCTGGAGGCATTTTCCTCACACAGGGAAACCACAAATTGGTCATTGTGTGTAATCAGCAGCTGAGAGATTCTCTGCCCGTTGATTCGGAAGAGGTTTTCCCCATTGTTGGTGTGCCAGACATACTGGCTGCTTTTGTCATCTGAGGTCACCATTATGTCTCCAGCAGATGTTAACACACAGTGCTCAACTATCCCTTCATGCTTAAATACTGCTTCGATGAAACCACTGCTGAAGTTCCACTTATGAACACAATCAGAGCCATCGAGAGAGTAAATTATTTCCCCTCTGGCAGGCAACACCAGGCTCTGAATGGGTTTTCCAGTCTTATCTATGTTGGACATCGCTGTGATTATATCTATATCCCAAATAGAAAGAACACCACTCGTTGATAAAGACAGTAACATATTGTGGTGACTGGATCTCACCAACTTAACTATGGTGCCTGAGATTTCCTGCAGGCTTGCCATGCATTGGCCTGTGTCCCGCCTCCAGAAAAACACAGCTGGGGTATTCTCCATGGTAGCGATGATGCAGTCTCCATTCTTGGACAGCACAGCAGATACAAAGCGCTCGTTGTGCTTGGCTCTGAACTTTTCAGCCACCTTCCACATGCCAGTATCTAAGAGTTCAATGCTGAGAGCCTTACAAATCAGAATTGCACTTTGGTCCTCTGAAAGTTCGATGGTGACCACCTCGCTGTCTTCTCTGCGGCAATCAAAGTCATCAGTCAGCTGTGGGTTGGAGACGTCTTCAGTATTCCAAACTGAAAGACTCCCCTCGCTATCTACCATTACCATCTCTTGAGCTGTGTCCAAAATAAGAAGAAACTTCACAAACCCGCCTGAAAACTCAGATGTCACAGTACATAACTTTTCTCCACTCCCTAAATGAAATATGGTGGTGGTGTTTAGGTACTGTCCACAGAAAGCATGCATCCCATCCAGAGAGCACTGGACACAGGTCACTTCATACCAGCAGTGAAACTGGTAAAGGGGCCATCCGTAGAGCAGATCAATGACTGTGACATCTTTGCTGGCCTCGAGCCATGCAAGGGCATGGTTGACAGATAGAGTAAATCCATTGATATAGGTAGAGCTGCTTCCATGCTTGGTTCCTTTGATTTCTACTTCAGAAAGCAGACAAGAATTGACATTGTCATAAATCAACAAGGTGTTATTTGTTGTAGCAACCACAAGGTACTTTTCGTCACTTGTGAGCTTCATGCCTAGGATGACAGACTGGGCTGTAGTAATTTGCCTGAGGAGTTGGCGAGTTTCTACATCCCATGTGCTGATGGAACCATTTTCTAGAGCTGTGAGGACAGTACTGGGGTTGCAGGTAGGCAGGATCTCTGTGACATGCAGGTGACTGGATGATAAGGGAAGGCGCTCGGGACTGTATGTCACATCCATGGATGAATGCAGTGGCACAATGGAGCAATACTTGGGCCCGTCTTTGTCACATTCCAAAAGAAGGTGTCTCAGTTTGGGCAGGGAACTTACGACAGGAAGCAGTCTTTGCTGTAGTTCTGCGGACAGGGAACCGGGAAATGCAGTGACCTTGTTTTTGATGCTGCGAAGGGTGCTGGCCAGGAATTTTAGCTCCTTCTCTTGTGAATGATTATAAGCCAGCTCGATGTCTGAAAGTACTTTGTCAAACTGGCCAATTTTGATCATGGTGTAAAGCCAGCTGAAGTTCATGATGATGCCGTAAAGCAGGTCGTCAGTTTTCCCGCACCTCGTCAGGTGGTACAAAAGCTCAGACATTTTTCGGTGATTGACAAAAAAGATGTCGGGTTCCAGTGGATTGCACTGGAAAACCCAGGGCTGGTCTGGCGCCTGCCTGTCAAAAGAGGCCTGTTCCATGAAATGCTTTTCTTCATCAAGTAGGCTTCTATTTTCCATGTCAAGACAACCATTCAAGTAGGTGTCTTCAAAGCAGAATGCTTTTCTCCTGCCCCCTGACCACACCCCCAGAAAATAATCTGCCAGGATGGTGTGCATTTCACGCAGGTCACTGTCCTGCTGTAGATACAGCTTCTGGGCTATCAGCTGCAGATGTCTGTTGGCCCAGACCAGGAGTGTGACATTCTTCACATGTCTTTCTATTAAGTATCCACTGAGACCCTCCTTCAGCCTTGCGATGTACAGGTAAGGTACTCTCAGAGGATTGCTGGGCCTGGTGTTTTCATTGAGCTCGTTCATGACGCTGTTGTCTAGGGCTAGCACGTCCTCCAGCTCCATCTCACTCAGACCCATTTTGGCCATGGTAATATAACCAAGAGCCCTAGAGACCAGTTTCTGGCCACACTTCTTCTCTAGGGCCCAGAATAACTGCTCTATACTTTCGTGAACGGTGACACAGAGGGAGGATTCATCAACATCTTTGTGAGACCGCCAGTGTCTCACTTCTCTGAAGGTCAGGTTCACGAACATCGGCAGTGTGCACTTGGAGAATGCATTGTTCACGTAAATCTGCTGGCCTGACGTGACCTTCCTTTTGACCCGCAGCAGCTGGTGTTTGAGGACCTGGCTGCACATCTTCCTGTCCCGGGGAATCAGCTCAATGTAGTTGTCTTCTTCATGGATAAGGCACCTTAGTTTCTGCAGGATCCCATGCTTATTGGGCAGTGTGGAGAGGACTATCCGCACAAAGTGGGGGAGATGAGCTGGGAGCCACCACAGCTTCCTGGCATCGTCATTCTCTGAGAGCTGCTCCAGGGCATCAAATATTATTACCAGAGGTCTCTGCAATGAAGACTCATTCAAAAGGTTTATAAATAAGTCCCGGAGGTCATGGATCTTCTTTGGGTAGCTTTGAACCAGACACCGGTAGTTAATGGCCAATTGTTCACAAACGCTTAAGAGGAGAGGTCTAAGGTCAGTACTCAGGTCTGTTGTGCCGAGAAATCTCACAACTATTACTGGGTCAGATTCTGGTCCCGTGTCTTCATGCAGCCAGCCATAAGCCTGGAACATACATGTGGAATTAGAATGAGGCTATGAATTCACAGGGTCACAATCCAACATTCTCTCTTTACAGAGTGGCCCACAGACTTCTGGTACCATGCACCATGCAGAGAGCAGCCTAGAAGTGAGAGACACAAAGCCCCTCTGGGAAGGCCAAAGAGTTGTCACTAAGCTCATGCACCAAAAACTACAGATGAATCCTCAGGTAGTAAAATAATAATGAGTATCATTTGAGGGTAAGGGAATATTTAGCTCATAGGCTAAAAATTGCAAAGTAGTCCACAGAAGTGTAAATCTGAATATTTAACCATTACCAGCTCTCCATTTCCAGGCCCAAATTTCTGGCACATAGTAGGCACTTGGTCTTTGTTTAATGATGGGATTAATGATTTATAAGTTATGATGAGTTAAATATTTTTTCATTAAGAGTACGTGATACCTTTTATAGCTGATAATTTTCTAGCTAAGTAGAATGTAATAGAACATTCAGTTTTAGAATGATAATATAATCTTTATAATTCAGACACATTTTTATGGTCCTGTAAGGTCATGATCATGATTTTTATTCTTCCTATAAAATCTTCACAATGCTGTTTAAGGGAGTTCTGTTAGGTGCTGTGATTCATAACAAAGGTTTACTATACAAGCATGAAGTCATCTGTCCTCCTATCATCTCTCTGAAGAGCAGATGTGATCACAGTGCTATTTCATAAAAGGGGAAACTGAGGACAAGGCTACCCAATGACTTGTTTTGAGTTTAATGGTCATCATGAGAAAAAGTTGGAGTAGGAATCATATCTGACTTTTATTCTAACTTTAATATTTTTTTTCTTTTTTAAACTGTGGGATTGAAGATAAAATATATAAAGTCCATACTAATTTAGTGGTTTATTTTTGTCTGAAAAGTCTCAGATGAGAAGACTGTGATAAAATAAGTATTGTTTCAGGAGATAAAGTCTTCTAGTAATCCTACAAATTTGTGAAGGATATTCTTTAGAAAAGGAAGTTTTTCACACATTAAGATGGAAATTTATGAAACTCTGTTCCTCATGAGAGAGTTCAGGTTAAGAAATAAATGAGATTTATGGATGTCAATTTCATAATGAGTTCTTAAAAGTAAGCATTTTGGGCTGGTGAGATGGCTCAGTGGTCTAAAGCACCTACTTAGAACAAGCTTAGCAAA
>NDGM011095921.1:0-10416 GCA_002564305.1 Octomys mimax | reverse complement strand
TGTAGTTTGAGCACCTACATTCAGGAAAGCAATGTGCAATATAAAAACCATGGTTGAATACCTTTCATCTCTTTCTTTTAAATGTGTGATTTCTAAAATTTTATCAATTATTATTATACTCTGTTTAAAATAAACTAAAAAGGGTAAAAAGAACAAAATTAAAAATTAAATTTTATTGAAAGGAAGAGTTAATATTTAATTGTTGACCAATCCTGCATACATATATCTGGTAATCTGAGCAACAAATTTCATGATAATAATACATAACTAACATTGTTAATTTTCTACTCTTGTTTTGAAATTCTGTACCATTGTATTGATATGCTGATTTCTGTACCATTGTATTGATATGCTGCTTTGTTTGTTCCTGTGTTTTTGTTATTTGTTTTGTTTTTCTCCTTAAAATGAAAAATACAAACAACACAGAAAATAACAAAATGAAAATACAAAATGATATGGGGCAGAAGCAAAGTATAATCCCAGGCTTCCAGCCTACACAAGAAAAATCCACGGGACAAGGAGATAGATGAAATCAGATGTCATGACCTCTAATTTCTGGAATGATGGTGGCAGAAATAAAAATATATGCCTGAGGATAAAAAGGAAAATATAACAAAAATAATTTCACAGCTTAAAAAGAGCACAATCACAGTGAAGGTCATACTCAGAAAACTAGAGTAAAATACATTAAAAAAATAGAGGAACATTAAAAAAATGATCAAAAGCATAATTACCCAGCATAGGAAAGAAATACAATCCATAAAAACAGACTCAAACAAATATCAAGGAAATTAAAGAATTCATTAAAAGTTTTCAAAACTATATGAAACAAAGTAAAGATAGAATATCTGATCTGGAAGACAGGATCATGGTTAGTGAGCATGAAAAGTAAGATCTATTAAAAGTAGCAAGACAGCATGCACAAGCAATCGAACAACTGCAAGTTGATGCAAATAGAAACAACAAATGACTGAATAGCATCAATGAAAATGATGGATTCAGCACAAAAATATAAAAGACTTGTTCACAGAAGTAATGACAGAAAATTTTCCAAGCATAGAAAAAGAGTTTGACATAGAGATAAGGGAAGCACAGAGAGATCCAATTAGTTATGACCAAATAAATCTACATGAAGGCATTTAATAATAAAGATTCAAAAAATTCAGCACATGACCAAAATACTAAAACCTGTTAGAGAAATGAAACAAATCACTTATATGGGAAAGCCCATTAGAATCACAGCAGACTTCTCAACACTAACCTTTAAATCAAGGAGAGCTTTAAGTGAATTATTTTACATTCTGAAAGAAAACAGCTTCCAACCCAGATGAATGTATCTTGCAAAACTATCTTTCATGATTAATAGAGAAATAAGATACTTCCTCAACAAAGTACAACTGAAGAAATTTATGACCATCAAACCAACCCTGCAAAGAGTACTGAAAGATATTTTGGAAAGAGATAATAAAGACTAAAACTCAAAGAGTACCTATAGAATGCAACCCAACATGCAAGGCATACACTTAAGCAGAAGTGAAACACAAAGAACCATCAATAGGAGACAAAAATGACAAAAATAAATCAATGAATAGTAGTTATAGTCATTAACGTAAGGGGTCTTATTTCACCAATTAAAATAAATAGACTGGCAGATCAAGAAAGAAGATCCGACAATATGCTTTACTCAAAAGACATATTTAACTCAAAAAGAAATTCAGAGACTGAAATTCAAAGGAGGGAGAAAAGACAATACTTCATGTGACAGGCACCCAGAAAAAATCAGACTTACATATTCTATTTTCAGACAATGTGAACATCAAGTCAAGACTTATAAAAAAATAAAAAGGTCCCTACATACTTAAGTTAAAACTCCATGAAGAAGAGATAACAGTCATAACTATAAATGCATCATATACCGTCACACTCAACAATATAAAACAAATACTAATGTACAAGAAAAAATTCAAATAAGCACTAACACAATAGCATTGGGAGACATAATACCCAATATCACACATGAAAATAGATCAACTGGACAAAATATTAACAAAGAAAGAGCAGAACTTAACTTTTGAACAAACAGATTTAGGAGATAATTACAAAGTGCTCTACCCCACAACATCAAAATATATATTCTTCCAAGAAGCACATGGGATGCTTTTCAAAATAGACTGTATGCTAGCCTATAGAAAAAATTAATTAAATGTGAAAGTTGAAATTATCCTATACATATTATCTGATCATAATGATACAAAATTGGAAATCAATGGCAAACCAAAATACAAAAACTCAATTTGCATATCAAAATTAAATAACACTACTGAATATCTAGTTGGTCACAGATGAAATTAAAGAAGAAATTAAACAGTGTCTACAATTAAATAATAATGCCATAAAACATACCAGAACTTAATGGCTACAACAATAGAAGTCTTAAGAGGTGAATTAATTGTGGCAAACTCTCAAATGCACAAAAGAGAAAAAGCTGAATAACCTAAAGTTGATCTTCAAACTTCTGGCAAAAGATTAGCAAGTCAAGTCCAAAGCTAGTACAAGGGAGGAAATTATAAAGAAAGAGAAAAAACTAATGCTATTGAGAATAAGAAAACAATAGAAGGTGCAAATTAATTATGGAGTTGGTTCTTTGAAAAAGTAAATGAAATGACAACTCCTTAGCCAACTTTATTCAAAACAGGAGCAATAAGACTCAAGTTCATGCAAGTAGAATGAAAAGGGTGAAATAATAATGCATATTTAAAAAATGTAGATCATCAATACCTCCTTTTAGAACTCTAAGATGAAAAACAGAAGAAATGTATAGATTCCTAGATACATATGGATTAAAGCTGAGTCAAGAGGATATGAAAATTCTAAATAACTCAGTATCTGTCAATGATATTGATCATATAACTAATAACCTATCCAGAAAAAGCTAAAGTCTAGATGGGTTCACTGCTGAATTCTGCATGAAACTTAAAGAATATCTAATGCTTTATTCTTCAACATCTTTCATAAACTTTAAAGGGAAGCAATACCCTCAAAGTCATACCTAGAAGCAAGATTTACTCAGGTACCAAAATCAGAGAATGACCCAATCAAAAAAGAAAACTACACACCAATCTTTCTAATGAACATCAAAACAAAAGTCCTCCATAAGCCACAAAATGTAGCAAATCACCATTTGATTATGTGGATTATGCCACATAATCAAATAGGATTCATACCAGGGATTTGGGATGTTTCAACATATGCAAATCAACGAATGTAATACACCAAATTAATAGCGCCAAGGACAAAAACCCGTGATTACCTAAATAGATGCTGAAAAAAATTGATAAAGTCCAACATCCACTTGTGATAAAAATCCTGAGAAAACTGAAATAGATGGTAATGATCTCAATTTGATAACAGTCATCTATGACAAACTAACATGTTAAATGAACAAAAACTGTTAATGGTTTATGCTCAGAGGTGCCCCCAAAGCCTCACATGGCCATAAGATTTTTTTTTTTTACTTTTTATTAAATTTATTAGAACATTTTAGTGTAAAGATTACATCCACTATAGGGAATTTTTACCTGTACATGGTATAATTGGATTGTTTTTCCCAGAAGTAGTTGAATTAGAGTGTGATTGATTCATAATGCAATAGTGGGATTAAGTGTGGGTGATTACTGGATTTGTCCACTGATTGGATTAATCCAATTGGATTGGATACAAGATAAAGTGGCTTGTCTGCCTTCCTTACTTGCTTTTGCTGTCTTCAGGCCACCATGAACTAGTTCTCTTTTGTGTTGTCCCTTTGCCAATCAACTCTGTGCTGTAAGTAGCTGCTTACAAACTGAAATATCTATAGAGTGCAAGCTTAAAAAACCATTTCCCCTTTTAACTTTGAGTATTTTGCCTCAGGAGCTAAGACAGTATTATTTTCCTAGAGAAGTGGGGTCATTGTTGTGCCTATATCTGACAATGTAGTTCAGGAGCCTTGGCAATCAAGGGGGAAGTCCTAGGAAACCTTCAGAGATATCAGATGAAAAAAATAGAGCTAGAATATCTTAGACTGCTCTGCATAGGAGAGTATTCTTAGAGCTTAGAAGACCAGAAATCCAGTAAAGATCAGGTGTGGGAGGTTTCAATGGAAAGGACTGGATTGGCTGTTGGACTCTAGATGGTATATTCTATGAATTGGAAAAATTTTATCTGTATTTTGTTCATGACCAGAGACTTTGTCTGAGACTTACTTTAAGGACAGTGGACTAAATATTCTGGCAGAAGAAACTTCAAGACAGCCAAATATTAAGATAGTGGCATGGCTATGAAGTGGGATCTTAGCCAGATTTATATTAAAAATCAAGAACAAAGAGCTCAGAAGAATGATTTAAAAATTTGTGATCATGACCAGAAATTCCTGTAAATCAGTGTACTGCAAAGATAAAGCAGAAGGAATCTTGATTGACTACTGGAAAGAATCAGGAGAATAGAAAAGACGGCCTGAGGACATCACAAGAACAAGACTCCATCCTTTGCAGCCTCAAAATTGTAAAAGTGAATGGGTTTATTTGAGAAAAACATCCCCAGTGTATCACATTCCAGAATGGTGACAGCATAGAGAATTTTTGCTCAAATTTGATTCATTGATCTAGGCCTTGTCTTGTACAGTGAAGAGAGAGGGAAGTTTGGCTGCTGCTCCTGTTGACATCAGACTTTGACATCATCCATATGACATAGCTTTAGGTGCAGGCAGAATGAAAGAGCTGTAAGGTCAGAAAGCTTTCGCCTAGATTTTGGAAGAAGGAATTGGAGGCCAGGCAGTATGCCCCTGAGAGGGCAATGTTTGAAGATTTGAGTGTGGAGGCAAAGCTGTAGTGGAAACTCCAGGAGATTGGTCAAGCCAGCAATGTGTATCATGTGAGAAAAATTGCAAGTAGGACCAGAGCACAGTAAAAAGAGAAACCATGGAAGCTACAACCACAAAAAGTGCTGTAAGGGTTAGCCTTTGTAGTTTACATCTTGTCACAGATTGCCTTAGATGCTGGACATGGAACTACAGGATTTAATGTTTGTCCTGATGGATTTCAGTCTCCCTCTGTCCCATTCCTTTGTATCCCCTGTGTATACCTTTTGGAATGGACATGTTTATCTTGTGCTATTGAATGTTGGAGATGTTTGACTTTTCATTTGTGCAGTGGCTTACAAACCTGTTATGACTTCAGTAACTCTCAGAGATGAACTAAATATCTTTTTCATAAAGAAATGTGAGGGCAGCACAGCTAGAATGCTATGGTTTATGTCTAGATGTCCCCATACAGCCTCATGTGGTCATGTGCTTTTTGTTTGTTTGTTTTTGGAGGTGGTTGAATCTAGAGTGTGTGATTGATTTGTAGCATAATGCTGGGACAAAGGCTGATGAGATTAAGGTTGAACAATTGCTAGATCAATCCACTGATGTAGCACTGCCCTAATTCCAGTTCCTTGGATATAATATAAGAGAGAGAAAGAGGCTTGTCCCCACTTTTGCTTGCTTTTTCTGTCTTCTCCTCACCATGAACTGGTTCTTTTCAGTGTTGCCCCTCTGTAAAGCCAGTTTGCATTGGAAGCAGCTGATTATGAACTGAAACTTTTACAAGCTGTGAACTGAACAAACCTTTCCCCTTTTAACTTCAGATATTGTCTGCACAACAAGATAAAAATAACTAAGACAAAAACTGAAAGCTTTCACTCTAACATCAAGAATAAGACAAGGATGCCCATTATAACTATTTCTATTTAATGTATTTCTGAGAACATTAGCCAGATTAACAAGACAAGAGAAAGAAGTAAAAAGAATAAGCATACAAAAGGAAGACGTTAAATGATCATTGTTTGTAGATGACATAATTCTCTAAATAGAACACCCCACAAAACTCTATCAAAATATTTTCAGATTTAATTACCATTCAGTCATATAGCTGAATGCAAATTCAACACACAAAAATCAATAGTATTCTCTTACACAAGTAAGAAAATTACTGAGAGAAATTAAGAAATTGCAACTTTTATAATAACAATGAGAACAATGAAATAGGAGTCAATTGAACACAGGATGTAAAAGGTTTCTACATTGAAAACTATAGATTGGATGAACCAAAATATTAAAACTTCCTTTGAGAAGAAGAGGAAGAATATGGTACTCATCAGCTTTTTACCAGCACCTACTCAGCTATCTCAGCACCGGCTTGAGGCTGAAGAAAATGCAAGATCTTACGATCATGGCAGGCCTCACTGGTTTCCTCCCGAAGAGAACCTCCCCCATACAGATACAGGAAAGGTTGGATACTTCAGTTGTTAGAAGATTTTGGAGATGGAGGTGCTTTTCCAGAAATCAATATGGCCCAGTATCCACTGGATATAGGGTGAAACAAAAAATGCCAAATACATTGGTCATTCAGTTGGATTCTGACGGAAAAATTAAATATGATGCAATTGCTCAACAAGGACAGTAAAAAACAAAGTCATTTATAGTAAATACACTGACCTTGTTCCAAAAGAGGTTATGAATGCAGATGATCCATATCTGCAGAGATCCAATGAAGGAGCTATTAAAGAGATAATAGAAAAGACATGGATAGCCTTGGAGAAATCGATATCACAGAAAGTTGCTGCAGCCATGCCAGTACAAGATACTGATAAACTGGTTCCTGCTCAGTATATCTGATACACACCATCCCAGCAGGGAATGCCTATTAACTCTGAAGCTAAACAGAGGGTTATTCAAATGGTAGAAATGCAGAAAGATCCAATGGAGCCTCCAAGGTTCAAGATTAATAAGAAAATTCTGCAAGGACCACATTCTCATCCTGCACCTGTTATGTCTTCTTCTAGTAGGAGGATGACTGTAAAGGAACAACAAGAGTGGAAGATTCGATTCCTCCTTGTATGTATTTCCAACTGGAAACATGCAAAGGGTTATACAATTATATTAGACAAACATCTGGTTGCTGATGGAAGAGGACTTCAGATAGTACACATAAATGAAAACTTTGACAAAATGGCTGAAGCTCTCTATATTGCTAATCAGAAGGAAATGAATGCTCAGATGAAATGGAAGATGGCTCAGAAAGAAAAAGAGAAACATGAAGAGAAACTTAAAGAAGTGGCTCAAAAAGCTAGGGAGAGGAGCGATGACATAAAACACACGTGGAAAAAGAGGATAGAGAGGCACATGAAAGAGATGAAATCCAGCATGACAGACAGGTTAAAGAGAGACAGCATGATCAGAAACTTTCCAAGGCAGCTCCTGATAAGAGATCAAAATTACAGAGAAATAAAAATAGAGATATCAGTGAAGTCATTGCTCTTAGTGTGCCCAATCCTCGGACTTCAAATGAAGTTCAATATGGCTAAAGGCCTTTCAATCAATCAAAGGGTATGAACAGTGGATTTGCTGGTGGAGAAGATGAAATTTACAATGTTTATGATCAAGCCTGGAGGTGGTAAAGATATGACCCAGAGTATTTATAGGCCCAGTACAAATCTGGACAAGGATATGTACAGTGATGACCTAGAAGCCAAAATAAAAATGAACAGATTTTTTTCCTGACAAGGAATTTTCTGGTTCTGACTGTAAGAAAGGCTAAGAAGGACCTGTTAAGTTTGAAGAAGATCCTTTTGGTCTGGACAAATTTTTTGGAAGAAGCTGAACAGCATGGTGGCTCTAAAAGACCCTCAGATAGCAGCCACCCAAAGGAACATGAGCATGAAGGCAAGAAGATGAGAAAAGGATAAATCCAGCTGTCTTCAAAGTGAACTAATACTCATAATCCTAATGATACAAGTCATGTGGGGACTCCTTGTAAATGGTCAGGACAAAACAAATCTGCGTGCTAGATCCCAGCACTACTTTTTATTATATGAAATGGGGAAATTGAAATTTATAGTTTGAATTTAATTTTTTAAAAGAGTAGGTCGTGTTTGTGCTTGTCCCATCTTTTCAGCACCTACAGAACATGCTACCCACACACAGAATTGAGACCATATCTTTTTGTGTGGCACAAGTAGTCTGGGGTAATATTTTGTATAACAACAACTGCTTATAAATAAAGTTACCCCAGCCACAATGAGTAGGAGGATGTTTACATTATTAGAAATGTGCTATCAAATGAAGTCTATTGTCCTTTTCTCTGGAATGGGAAAACTAAAATCTTGCTTACTGGAATTGCTTGTTTCAAATAAAGCATTTAGACAAAAAATTGCTATGCTCCCAAAATTCTTATACATATTTACTCCAATAACAATCAAAATACATTAACATATTTCACAGAACTACAGAAAACACACCTAAAAATTATTTGGAATCAGAAGATATGTAGAATAGCAAAAACAATTTAAGCAACAAAGGCAGGGTGCATCATAATCCATGTTTTGAAAGTACACTACAAAGCTACTGTGATAAGAACAGTATGGTACTGACAATAAACAATTAAATAAATAAATAAATAAATGAAAATCAGACCTGAGGATCAGAGAAATTGATTAGAAAATGAAGAAACAACTTCAAGTAGATATAGCAAATTTATCTTTGGGAAAAGGGTCAAACATGTTTACTAAAAGGAAAATAACCTCTCAATAAATTGTACTGTGATAACTGATTTTCCACATGCTGAAGCCTCAAACTAGATCTATGTTTCTTACAATTCATTAAACTAAGATCAAAATGATCAAAGATCTAAATATTAAAACAGAAACACTAAATCTTCCAGAATAGAAAATAGGTTCCAGTCTTGAAGACACAGGTATAGGCAAAGATTTCACAAACAGAACCCCAATTAAAAAGGAAATACTACAAAGGTTCAACAACTTAGATCTCATTTCATTAAAAACATTTTGCACTGCAAAAAAATCAACAACAGTGTGAAAAACCACCCACAGAATGGGAAAATAATTCTTATCCGGTTGCTCTTCAGACAAAGGACTAATATTTAGAATATATAAAGCATTGAAAAAAAATCTGTCCTCTAAAATTTAAAGATCCAATCCAGAGGTCCCTCAAAAAATTAAAATTAGAGATTACATTCAACCCAAATATCTCCATTTCTGGTATCTTCCCAGAAGAAATAAAACATCATACCACAGCAGTATATGCAGACCTGTGTTACATATAGCCATACAGTTAATAATAGTGAAATATTGGAAACAACCCAAATGTTTAAAAAATATATATAATGGAATACTTCTAAGCTATAAAGAAGGAAGAACTTGAGGGCTTTATAGCTAAATAGAAGCATCTGGAGACCGTACTCCTAATTGAAATAAATTGGATATATATGTGTAAATACCACATGTTTCTCTGGTATGAGAAACTGAAAGTGTAAACAAGAACCAAAATATATAATAGATGTTGTGAAATAGCTAGAAATTGTTTCAAGAGAAAGCGGGAACAGGTGGGGTAGAGGAAGGAAAAAAATTAGAAAAAAAGTATAAAATGGAAACAAAAATTTCTAAATAAGGAGTGGAGGAGGGATTGAGGGAGTGGAGGAGTGGTAGAAAAAAAAAAAAGAGATACCAAGACCAACCATGTACAGGAAGACATTCTATAAGATGAATGCAATCAGTACGGATATCTAAATTGTACCAATAAACTTAATAAATAATGAAAATAATGAAAAAGACATTAATGTACCACAATGAACTGTTTGGTAAGAAGAGTCTTTTATTTCTACAGGCAGTGGGTGAACAACATGAAAAATGCAAATAATGCAATTGCTTGTTTTCCACGTGATGCTCTAATTAAGATGAGTGCCTCCTTTGGGTATAAATAAAGTTGTTAGTGAAGATGCCAGACGAAAATGTAATAGTATTTGTTTCTTTCTTTATAAAACACTTTCTAATCCTGTAAAATATCCCTTTCAGCATTTCCTTGAATATGATGCTTTAGGCTGGCAAACTAATTGCTATAACCATGCATTAGTTACATACATATAAATTATTTTTGTATAAGATTATATATATAATATGTCGTGGAAAATTAACTAATCATCAATGAGTTACAATGCCCATCTGAACTGAGTCAGTGCTGTTCTGGGCATGGAAGACCCACCTATGCTATTGTTGCCAAAGGCATAAAAGCAGAATAGGGTGGGAAGTGCACATGCTGCTGATTTTTCAGGAGAAGCTTTGTTGTGTCTGCTTCCCGATACAACTGTCATTGGAGGGGAAGCTTGGGTCTCCACTGTCTGTGGGAATGGCTGCTGTTCTCCTTGAGAGGGGAGCAGCTCTAGCCTTTACCTGAAGAGCCACTTCTTGAGTCCAGTGCAGGTCCTTTAAACTGCAGGTGCACTTTGTAGCTTCCATCACTAGTCTTTTTTTTTTTTTTTGTAAAACATTTATTTATTTATTTATGTGTGTGTGTGTGTGTGTGTGTGTGTGTGTGTGGCCAGC
>NDGM011095912.1:0-10839 GCA_002564305.1 Octomys mimax | reverse complement strand
TGCAATGTGTTAATTATTGAAACTGTCCTACCAATTTGGTTTAAAACTGTCTCATTGCTATGTGTTTCTCAATAAAATTATGGAGAAAAAAAGAATAATGCTAATGAGCATAATAGCCACAACTTATTTAGCATTTACTGGATGTCTAGCATTATGCTAATGCTTTAAACCCATGAGCTATCTGATAACATCTTCATGTTAGCAAGCTAAGACTTAGAGGGATTGAGGAGATCGCCCTGAACATATACAGTGTGACTTAAGAATAGCTCTGCCTGATCTTTAGTCTGTACTGTCTAGGAAGATAATCTGATATGACACAGGAATTGTTTTTTTCTTCTGGAACCTCAAAAACATTGTCTCTTTGGTTCCAGTTCTGAATGCCTTTTAAATATATCTGCAGGTTTTCACCTTACCCTCTATCTCAGGTATCAGATACACTGTAGGTGCCTTATCAGATTCTCCTGCCATCATCTAAAATCCTCACTTGCTTATTCCTTCTCAGCCATTGCTGCAGCCAAATGCTCTGTTTGGGCTCACAGAGCCCAAATTCCTAGGACGGGGGCTTATCTACCACTTTGCCAGCCTGGCCTTCCACCATGGCCTCTATTAGGCCAACAAGTTCACCAGCAAGACACTGTGAATTTCTAGTTTCTCTGCTCCTCAAACAAGATTAAAGGTCACACCATAGAGCATTGGATTTGGGTTTCTGCAAGGCTAACAGTGGGAACAGGTGACAGAGTAAAGTATAACTAACTCCTAGCAGGATGAATTTTGCTTATTAAAAAATAGGAAAGGCACCATGAAGATGGGTCCCCTGTGCTTTCTCCTCCCAAGGACTTACCTGAGATACGTTTTTGCCATATGGCATACAGGGGGGTATTTTGTGTGGCTATATCACATACTGTTGTCGCTGCAGATCACTCAAGCATACTCTGGCAGGGCCTCTATCATTCTCTGTCTCCCTTCTTGCTCTCACTCTCATTATCCTCAGACTGCATCTCCTAAGTAAAGCATTAGCATTAATTCTTGGTTTGCATTCTATTTTTCTAGAAAACATTAGCTAAGTTATTCAGGTTCAGTTTCTCTGGCTGGAACCACTACTTCCTAAATTCTTTTGACTCAAAGCCAAGCTTCCAAGAGTATGCTCCAAAAGACAGTAATAGCTGATAATAATATTGCCAATGTTATCAGCATAACTGATGGAATTTGTGTATTTCACCTTTTAAAAAGTACAGTTTGGAAGAATGAATATATATATATATATATATATATATATATATATGTAATTGGACCTCATGCTTGCCAGGCAGGTGCTTGTGCTGCTAAGCTGTATCCTCAATCCCCCCAAAATAAAAATAATTAAAAGAGTCCTTAGTGCAAAAAAGATTTTGAGTTAGTAGCTTAAAATTAGCCTCTTTTCTGAATCCAGTCATTTCCTTACCTTTCCTTTCACAATCGTGTTTCCTCTTCCTTTGCAGTCCCACTCTGACTTGGATCCCCAATATTCTCACCTAGACTAATTGCTTCCTAATTTGTCTTTCTGTCTTCATCATCTCATACTCCTGATACAACCTAAATACCATTGCCAGCAGGTGAACAGTATGAACACTGGTTTTATCCTGCTTGCCCATGTTAAAAAATCTTTAGTAACTTCTCATTGTCACCTGACCAATGCCCAGCGTTCCTTCTAAAACTAATCTGTAGGTAGTGTAAAATAGCAAAAGCCTGATGCTCAGGCTCTCTACAAGCTGTGTTTGTAATACCAGCTACAGTGTTTCTCTATTTGACTAGCTGGTCTGGGCTGCTTACTTTTCTCTGAGGATGCTTTGCACTTTTTCCATGCTGACATACCTCAAGTATTGAACTGGACAACAGAAACTCCTGTGGCTTTTGATAACTGCACTCTGTGACAAGTGTCAGGATGCCTGCCACACCCATAGCCCTTCCTAAGGATTTCTAATGTATAGGATATCAAATGCAATATCAACCTATCCTACCATTCCAAAAGATTCATTTAGGTAAGGAGGGGCCACCTAACCTGGGGCACCAAATTCATCCTGATGAGATGATTTCTCTAGAAAGCTCTGCCCAAAAACCTGTGCTTGGTGGTGAATAACCAACACCATCAGGTTCTTCTGGAAATTACATTAAAATACACTTGAGTCAGCTATTGGCGATGGACAGAAGCAAAGTGATACACAGAGGGGAGGAAGAAAGCTGAAGTCAAACGGCAGCAGACACCATGAGTCAAAAGAAGCTGTGAGACAAAGACTAAAGTATTGAGGCACAAGGGCAGCCAAAGCCAAGAACCCACTAATAGCAGATAATCAGATACAGCAACAGATATTTACTGCCAAAGAGTACACAAGATAACCCAGTTGCTATGGCTGTATTGTGTGCTGAATCACCTTCCGGTGCCTGTTGGTCATTACTTAAACTTTGATTGAGGTAACCTGAGTATATCTCTGTTCTGGAAATTAAATTTTTTCCTCTTGAAATCTATCAGTCCAGGAAACAGGAAGCTGAAGGCACACTCTGCTGGGACTTTGAAAATAATGTGATGAAAGCATACATATTTACAGGAATGTAGGTAGGGTTTCGGGAACCAAAGAGGATGCTGAGGCATCCAAAGACTAACAGCAGTGGAAGTCCAGAGAACAGAGAAGAACTAATTTTATCAAAGTCTAGAAAGATCTAGAACCGTGGAGGTGCTAGTAAACTGCCAAAACCATTTCACTAAGCAGGGTGTAAAGGAGTATTCCACCTTCTTTTTCTTCTTATTTATTTACTTGGACAGGGTGTCACTGTGTAGTTCAGGCTGGCCTTGAATGCACTTTGTAGCCCAGGCTGGCCTGAAGCTTGCAACAATCCTCTTACCTCAGCCCCCCCTATGCTGGGATTACAGGCCTCCTGCACCACTCCTGGCCTTTTCCTCCTACTCTTGATACTTTCCTACTGGTAAACCTACTGTGAGCCAAAGGGTAGACCCCAGGTGACATAAAATATGAGGTAGCTCATCAGGCACAGAGTAGGGTAGACAAAGACACTGGACTGTGTGATTGCTCCCTTTCTCAGCTCCAAAAATGTATTCAGCCTAATCTGCAGAACCTAGGAATATATGTTATATGACAAACAAATGTGAATACATTCCAGATCTTGAAAAAAGAAGCTTATCCGGATAATTGGAGTGTGTCTCAAATGTACCTGCATACATCCTTAAAAGAGAAGCAAGGGGGCTCTTAAGAGAGTGGAGGAAGTGGCAGTGTGACCATGGAGACAGAGCCTGAAGTGCCATAAGCTAAAGCCAGCCTGGGGCTACCAGCAGCTGGAAAAAAAACAATCACAGATTCTCCCCTAAAGCCTTCTAGATCTCAGGCCCTTGCCAGAACCTTGCTTTTGGACTTGTGACCTTTGGAATTATGAAAAAATAAAAAATTCTGTAGTTTTAAGCCACCCAGTTTGTGGTAATTTGTTACAGCAGTCACAGGAAACCAATACAGACAGAGGCCAAATGGAAAAATAACCAGTACAAAAATCTATTCATCTTAAATGACATGATGCTATCCCTGATCGTGTTAACTAGAAATCCTTTTGACTATCTTTTGTATTCCTTTTGGTACTTCTTTTGCAACTACTCATATGCTTCAGATTATACGCTTCCAAATTACAGTTCTTTTTACATACAAATATCTTTTCATCCACATAAGATTATGACATTTTCCTTAACAACAAAAACCCTGTCTCACACATCTTCAGAGCTCATAGAACTCTCACAGTACTTTTAACAGAGTGGACATTCTGTAATTGATAAATGAGAAAGAAAGCTTCCATTTGTCCATCTGTAAATGGAAAATAACAATTTCCACTGACTTGCCTTTCAGAGATAATGATGGCAGTGTTTCTTGGAAACAATTTCTGTACCTGTAACCGAATGATATATCTGAAATGCTCCTTCCTCTTGGAGCAATTCCTTAGAATAGAAAAAAAAACATACATTTAGTTTTAGAAAGCTCACCATTCCATGTGAAGCTGAAGCTGCTTTCTTTTTCCTCCAATTAAGAAAGCAAAAAGTCTGAGGATAGGTGTTTACTCGGGAACTTCAACTTATTCAATAAATATTTACCAGGGCTGGGGATATAGCTCAGTGGCAGAATACTTGCCGAGAATACGTAAGACCCTGATTTTAATCCCCTAGTATTGTCAAAAAGAAGAAAAGAAAGCAAAGGAAAAAAAACACTATTATGTTAAAATACAGCCCATAGATCACATACACACAAGTACACGTGCACAATAAGTCATGATTCCATGTAAGTAATTGTCACACAACATGATGAATGTTTTTCATAAGAACAAAATGCTATGGGACCAGAAAAGGACTGATTAAGCTCTACTGTTGAGAGTTTCACTCCAAAAGTGGCACATTTGAGCTGGTTTTTTAATACATGCTCAAGCAGAGGCAAAGTCAAGAGCATTCCAGGACCAAGAGAATTAACTTTGAGCACTTGCCAAGCAAACCACACCCTGCTCGACCCTATTGTATCCACAAAGGCCTATTTTTGCTCATTATCCTCATGGCTACTTTTAAAGAGAAAACAATCCCGACAACGTCTCTATGATGTATCCAGATATCTTATACGTGAAATAAGGGGACTTATCAGGAGGGAAAGTAGAGGTTGACTTTGGCAAGTCCAAATACTCATCTAGTGGAAGCGTTTACCTTTCCTGGGTATCCACCTCATTTGTGAAAACTGAGTTTGGCTGTTCTGGAAGAGTACGTAGTAGTAGGGAATCTAGAGCTCAGAGGAAGGCAGGCACAGACGAGTGCCCTCCTTGTCCCCATGCTCCCAACTGGAGGCATTCTTTGTGAAAACACTCCTTGAAAGGGAATTAGTGCTGAGGCTCTTTTTTGTCCCCTAGATTGACCTTCAGAACACTTGGTGTAGAGGGAGCTGCTCTGTCCTGGGTGCCGCCCAGCTTCTCTCCCAGGCCAGGCCTGCCAGGCCTCTGAGACCAGTGCTGTGCTGCTTGTGAGTAGGAGGAAAAATCTCTTGGGAAAGTAGCCAGGAGAAAGGAAAAGAATGGCTGAAATTTACCAGTGAAACACAGGGTTCCCCATCCTCACCCTGTAGCTCCCACTGGGAAAGGGGGAAGCTGAGAAACGAGAAGCCCAGCCTCAGTCCACATTCCTTGTCCTGGTTTTCTAAGGAAACCTCTACCTTCCAGATCCTGCCAGGAGGCCGGCAGCATTTTCATGAGGCAGTAATAACAAGGACAGCGCGTTCCAGCCTGCTGGAGCCTGCTGGCTGGTCACTGTTTCCACTGCCTTTTGTTTTCATGCATCATTCCCCTCACTTGCTTCTCAGATTCCTCAGGGCTTTGAAAAAGCCACAAATGCTCGACACAGTGACACCACCCAGTGGGCTGGCAGACATCACTGACATGCACCATGCCCTAAGCAATCGCCAGTATGCAAGCCCTGACAACTGACGCCTACCCACATACCTAGGAGGGGAAAGGAGCTTTTAAAAAGGGCTCACCCCCATCAGCCTGCCTTGCAAAGGGAGGACTTTTAAGTAACACCCAGTGGACTGGCAAATCACATAATGCTATTTTATTAAAATGCATCTGCAAGGTATGTTGGGCAGTAGTGTACAGTAGCTGTACCCCTCTTTTTACAGCAATCTAAATGCTACTGACATAAATATCACCAGCCAAGAGCCAGAGCAACCTTACTGTGCCAGTGCACATACTAATATATTTGAGAACGTATACATGCATGCATGGAATACAGGAGCAATTAGTTCTGTGTTCTAAAATAGCTTGTAAGCTATTTCAAACCATATTCTAGAACTACCCTACAAGAATCTATAAACATAGGGCCCAGATAGGTATGGGGTTTTCTATTGGTTTTGTTTTTGGGGTTTTTTTGACAATATTAGATATAACGAAATTCTCACATATCATTGATGAGAATAAAAATTGCCTGTTCAACTATTGCTAAGCTATCTAGTCAAGTTGAGGAAGTGTGTTCTATTTCTCAGCACTTTCCATTCCAGAGATATTCCCTAGAACTCTTACACATGCATTTGAAGAGTTATACACAAAGATATGAGACCAGCGCTGTGGTCTCATACATCAAGATTGGAAATAACAAAAAACTGCACATAACAATTATCCATTTACAGAAGATTAGTCTAAAATATTTATATAATGGGACCATACATTACAATATTATTTAATAAACCTTATTGTAGCACAAAGACTGCACTAACTATAGCATATGAAGAAATCTCAAAATCACAATGTTATGAAAAAGCAAGCTACAGAAAAATATTTGACCTATTTACGAGCATATATATTGTGAAATAAAACATATAGTATGTAATAGAAGTATAGCAACATGTGGGAAGGATTCCTACCATCTTCAATAAATTGGTTAAAACTGGGTAGGTAAAAGGAAAGTCCTTCTCTTGCTACAATAATGTTTTCTTTATTTAATAAAATATATTCAGTGTTACTATTCATTAAGTCTGGATAGTGGATATGTGGCCCACAGGTGACTCCGACAGTCATGGCCATCAAAGCAGAAAGATCTTTTGAAGTTCTGAGGATTCTCAATTATGAAAAATAAAAGTTTGTTCTGCATAATGAGCCACCCTCATAAGCACAAAGGACACTAATGAGCCCACTCAGTAATGTGTACACACTGAGGTGTTTTTCATTAGTGGAGGAAGTGTTGTATGGGTCCACTTACACTCTCTTACCCAAGTGCCCTTGTGATCTTCTGTATTTGTAAGCATCCTAAACCACGGCAGAAGTGTAATGGGATGAAGATAGGTATTGGTCCACATGTGGCCATAATTATAATCATACCCAGAAATTCCCAAGCCTGGATGACAATTACATAAAAAATACGATGCAGTCGTTGATGTTCTACTCTCTTGAGAATATGATACTGTAGTTCTGAGGTAAGATTTTTGTAATGCATATTTTTTAAAGGATTGCTGAAAGATTCTGATGATTAGCCAGTGTTATGGTTTGTGCCTAGATGTCCCCATAAAGCCTCAAGCAGTCATCTGATAGGCTTCTAGAGTTTTTGATTGACTCATGGTCCATCATTGGGATTATGGGTGTGAGTGCGACACTCACCACGCGGCAGGTAGCCTGCATACAACAGAAGGGAGGGAAAGAGGATTGCTCTCCTCAGCTCCTCTCTTTTGCTTTTGCTGCTTTTGCTGCCTTTTGCCTCCATGAACTGTTCTCTCTGCCATGTGCCATTCTGCCTTGGAGCCAGCCAAGTATGGACTGAAACCTCCACAAACAGTGAGCGAAATAAACCTTTCTCTCCTTAATTTTGGGAATCAGATATTTTGTCCCAGCAATGAGAGAAAAGCAACCAAGACAGCCAACTTGGAAAAAACATAACTAACCATGATTATATTCTGAGTATTTTCAAAGAAGTTGGGCAGGGAGAGAAATAGCAGAAAAGAAACAAGACAAAGGGGAGAGAGAGAGAGAGAGAGAGCTAGATTGATCCTCCAAAATTAGTTAAAATCCTTAGACTTCTTTGGCCCTGAAATGTCTCTTCACCTCCTGAATTTTTCTAAAACTCTAGTTATCTGTAACATTCATTTGACAGTTATATACTTCCTTGTATATTGCTAAAATGGGCTGCTGTTTACTCAATAGATTTATGTTTTTGGTTTTTTTTGAAGGATTAGACTGGCAGCTTCTTTCCTGTGTTTCTTTCTTCCTCCTCCTCCTCTTCTTAGTTTAACAGCTTCAGGGCACAGGCCATTTTGTATTTTCTGTCATTATATAACATAATGCTTCCCATAAAATATGCAATAAAGCATCATAATTAAGAATAAAAGATAGGGGCTGGAAAGATAGCTCAGCGGTCTAAGCAACTGCCTGGGAAGTGCAAGGACCCAGGTTTGACCCCCTATACTGCATACCATGCCGGTCCTGGAACCCTGGGTGCACTGTGCAAGTCACCAAAACCAGGCGTGGTGGCGCACACCTGTAATCCCAGCACCAGGGAGGCTGAGACAGGAGAATCACCATGAGTTCAAGCTGTATAGCGAGACCCTGTACCAAATAAATAAATAAATAAATAAAATTTAAAAAAGAATAACAGATAAATGTGTTAGGATATAAGACTAATATTAATTATTTCTATAAAGTAGAAATGAAGAATTTCAAAATAAAATCTAACTGCAATACCAATCAAAATCTCAACTCTCTCACCTCTCTCTTTCTCTTGCCTTCTCTCTGCAGAAATGACAAAGCAGATCATTCAATTTATATTGAAAACAAAGCTCAGAAAAAGCCACAACCTTGAAGGGAAAGAATAGGAGGCATAAGAATACATATGTAGATGGATAAAATAGTATTGAGTCCAGAAATATACCCTCTAATTTGTGGTCAGTTGAATTTTTGACAGGTGTAACAAGACAATTTAATTTTTACAACAAATAGTAGTCTGGGACAACTTGATATCCATCTACAGCAATTAAGGTAGACTCTCCTGAACTCCATATAACAAGAAGAAAAAGCTAATTCAAAATGGATGATAGATCTTGTAAGAATTAAAACTATATGGGATGGGGAGATAGCCCAGTGGCTTATGTGCTTGCCTGGCAAGCAGAAGGTCCTGAGTTTGATTCCCCAAGACCAATTAATCAAGCAATCAATCAATCTATAAAACTTGGGCTGAGGGTGTTAACTTGGTGGTGAAGTATTGCTGAACATGACTGAGACTGCGAATTCAATCCTCAATGTACACACATATAAATCTACTAGAAGAAAAACTAAGAATAAATTTTCATGATCTTGGATTTGTCAGTGGTTTCTTAGATATGTCACCAATGGAAAAAGTGGCACACACACACACACACACACACACACACACAAAGACAAATAATCCCAATATTCTGGGAGACCGAGGAAGGAAGATCACAAGTAGCTCAAGTCCTGCCTAGGCAATGTAGCAAGTTAAAGAGACCTTGTCTAAAAAAAAGAAAAAGAAAAGTTTTAAAAGAGATGAGGCTATAACTAGCACTGAGTTCAGTCTCCAGAACCACTGACAAAAGAAGAGAGAAACAGAAGGAAGCAGGTGAGAGCAGGAAAGGGGAGAGGAAGAGGGGAGAAAATCCAACTTCAAATGTACAAACTTTTGTGCCTCAAAAAACATCTCCAAAGTGAGATATCAAACTATAGAATGGAAGAAAATCTGTACAGGTCATGTAACTGAGAAGGACCTTCTATTCAGAGTACATAAAAACACATTACAACTCAATAATAAAAATACAGCCCACTTAAAACATAAGCAAGGGGGGCCAGGGAGATAGCTCAGGGATATAAGCGCCTGCCTTGCAAGTGCAAGGTCCTGAATTTGAGCCCCAATACCAGAAAAAAAAGAAAAGAAAAAGAAAACATAAGCAAGGAACTTGAATAAACATTTCTTCCAATACCATTTAGCACATGAAGAGATCCTCAACATCATTAGTCAGTAGGAAAACAGTGAAAACCACAATAAGACACCACTTCACACCTATAAGAATGACTATAATAAAATTGATAATAAGTATTGTGAGAATATAAAGAAGTTGGAACCCTCTTACATTATCAGTGAGCACATAAAATGTAAGTCACTGCAGAAAATAGTTTAGTAATTCCTCAAAATGCTGAACATAGAGTTGCAAAATTATTAAGCAATTCCTTCTTGGGCATGCACATGCCAAGAGAAATGAAAACATGTCTACACAAATACTTGTACATAAGAATTCATAGCAGCATTATTTATGATGAACAAAAAGTGAAAACAACCCATGCCAGTGACCTAAAGAATGAACAAATTATGGCATATTCATATAAAAAAGCACATAGTGACCAGGATAGGTGGTGGCTATCCTTGTACTGGACAAACTTTACACTGAAGACCCCTAGAATTTGACACCTCCTAATCCATCTAAGTAAGATGATAAGTAAGAGCCACAGTTACTGTCATTTTTCTTTCTTTTGGTGCTAAGAATCAAATGCAAATCCTCTGCCATCAGCTCTACTTCCAGCCCAATACTGGGATCAGCTGGGTAACAAAAATAGGAAAACAGTAAAAAATAAATAAAGAAGGAAAGGGAGGAGAAAACAGAAAAAGGCTAAAGAAAATGGAGTGGAGAAAAGAAATGGAAGAATGAACAGAGCTTACATTCATTAATTATAATGTACTAATTGCTATCTACTTATAAATACTCAACATTAATTTAGTGAGTATCTTTTGAATAAAAATATCACTAATTGATGTCTGACTCTTCCTTGTTGGCTCAAAAGATCCATGTCATGAAGTCACTGAAGTGTGAATCCAAACAACTTGGGGAATGAAACTGCTGCCTCCAAGCAGGTCACATAGCTAGAGAATGGCTTTTGCCTCCTGATTAGCATCCACATCTAGATCTGTCACATTTGTAGTAGTCCTCATTAGATGTCAGATGGAGTCGCAGGATGCTATCCTTTGCTGTCTTTTGTGACAGAAATGACATGCTATTGTCACATATCAATCAGGAAAATTATGGTTATGCTGCAGAAACAAATGACACCAAAATTTCAGTGGCATACAATAATAGTTTATATCTCATCCATGCTTCTTGTCCCTTGTAAGTCAACCGTGGCTCTGCTCCAGTTTGTTTTCACGGTGGGACCCAGAAGGATGGAGCAGCTATTATCCCTCCCTGGTTGTCATGAAGAGGGAAAAGATGGTGTGAACCCAAACTAAATCACCCCACCCTCAAGGGAAGAAGGTACAATCTTCCAAAAGGGAGAAAGGATTTTTTTTTTTTT
>NDGM011095909.1:0-12893 GCA_002564305.1 Octomys mimax | reverse complement strand
GGCCTAGAGATTTGTGCCCACTGGCGCCCAGAAAACTTCACGAGGCTACAGTGCTTGCACTAGGCCTTGCCGATCTCCACACCCCAGGGCCCCATTGGGGGGCAGGGGTTTTCCACTAGAAAAGCAGATGCAATAAGCCCTTGCTTAAGACAAGGGACGTAGATGTGTGTGCACGCACTTTTGTGTTTAGTCGTAGTTAAGGTTTACATCAAAAAGTGTCCCTCAGAAGTCCCGTCGGGGGAAGCTGACTGGGTCATGGGTGCTGTGCTCACCCTTAGAGGCAGCCACCGCAGTACAGTAGCTGAACGTGCCCGCGGAGGGACTTGGCGGGGGCTGNNNTGGGGGCGTGGCCTGGAGGGCGGCTCCTGTCCTCGGCTCCTCCCCCTCTCCGCGCCCGGGCCTCTATGAGGTGAGCGGGTCTCCTCCTCCAGCCCCTCCTGCTAGACCCCTTCGGCCTTGGAGCCGACCCACGTAGACCCAATCTCTGACAACTGTGAGCCAAAAGGTTGTGAGTGTGGGGCGCTGTGTTCCAGTGACACGAGAGCCGACCCATACAAATAAAGGAGTTAAATACTGAGCCTGGGCAGCGCTTGCCTGTTGCCCACCCGCCTGGAGGACCCCGGGGCACGTGGGCACGCGTCTCCACGGCTGCCCTGGAGCTTGGAGTCCGCCTTACCACCGGGTGCCCAGCAAGCAGGACATGCACTTCTTCTTGGAAGCAGAGAAGTAGGACTGGCTTCACAGGCCGCACAAGAACTTGATTCTTTCCATGATTTGGTTGAGTTGCATGAGAACTGAATCGAATTCAATGGTTAGGTTCAGTGTTGGCCTTATGAGGAAATTTGTTTTGTTCTCTTCCCGTTTGGTTTGCGACTAGAACTGGGGAGGGAACCGAGCTCATGAACCAGGCTACCCTTGGAAGGTGAGGAAAAAGTGATTCACAGACAGAAAGAGAGCGCCCAGATGGGCAGAGGGCCGGGAGCGCTGGCACGCAGTGGCTCCGATGCCCACTGGCCTGGGTGGCAGACATGGTACCCTGGGTCTCGGGACAGTGAGTGGCCGGTAGCAACCCCATCCCTCAGTCCTTGTTCCAAGAACAGGTCCCACATACTTCTGTTCAACCTGGAGTGCCTGAGAATTGGCGAGTGCCACAGCCACGCTCTGCCTTTTACAGCAAATGTGCTGCCAATATTGAACGTGCCAAGAGACAATGCACACAGCGCTCCTACCCACAATGTTTTTATGTTAATAGCCTTTTAGCTTAACATCTTGGTGCCTCAGGAGCTAATTCTGGGACACAGTACATGTGTGAAGTGAAGGCTAGATGAATGGGATGTGAACTTACTGAATGGAAGCAGAGCAGGACCCTTTGGAGCCAAAGTGCTACGTCACTGTTCAGCAGTGTGATTGCAACAGCAGGGGCCATTGTCAGCTTCCTACTAGGAGGCGACAAGGAAGATTAGGGATACCTGCTTTTCTCGAAAGGGTAAATTTAGGAAGCCAAGTAAACACTTCCCTTAGCCACTGTTGGAAGGAATGTGTCCTCGTGCAATGCTCAACTCTCAAGGGACGCTGCAGTAGACGAGCGTGGTAAGTAGCCTCCAGAAATGGCTCCCGGTGCTTCCTGGGGCCTGGCATTCACTTCTTCTTGCTCATCCTCTGCCCTGAGTATTGACTGGACCTGGGGACTGGCTTCTAGGGAACAGAACGAGAAAAACGATGGACTGTGGCTCTTGAAACCCCTCTGCAAAAAATGGAGAGTTGTGTCTTCTCTGCCTCTGCCTGGCGTTTCCAAGCTGCTTGCTTTTCGTGGCAAGCCACCATGCTTCAGGATGAAAGGCCCACTGAACTCAGGCAGCCTGGAGCCAAGGCCCTCATTTCAACAGCTTAGGAAGAACCTGCCAACCGCCAGGTGGATGAGTGCAGGAACAGGTCCCCTCTGATGCTGTCCCCTGAAGGGCCTTGAGGCATAAGCCCAGCTCAGCCACGAGTGGCTCCCAGAAAGAGGGTACAGGAAGCTGAACATTTGTTGTTGTAAGCCTCTGTGTTTAGGGTAATTTGTTATACAACAATCGATAATTAATATACCCAGTCTGCTCTAAATTGGCAGGACATGATCATCAATGACAGAATCTACACTTTATAGTTAAGAATGAAAACCATTTAGATGTGTGTATTTGACTAAGGAGAGATGCAGTCCTGAGTAATGAACCTTCTCAAACATCTCTGCCAGAAAAAACAAGACATCCTGTGGCAGAAAGGTGCAGACGAGAGAACATCTAGTGGCATACATGATGCAGTCAGATCATTTACTCTGCATTTTTGAGCAAGTTAATTTCTGTGGGATTCAGTTTCTTTGTGAAAAAGCTAGTGGCAGAACTGGGGTCGGGCATAAGAAGTGCTAACATTCCAGGACACTATGATCGGAGACATGCAGGCAAGAACCGCCTCCAACTTGCAGGAGCTGGAAACGCCACCGTTAAGAATTTATCCCTTGGTCTTTCAGGCACTGCCAGGAAGCTGCTTCCAAGGGGAGCGACAGTAGAGGGCGAGGCAGGCCGAGAAGCACACTCTACAACCCCCTTGGTGTCAAGACAGAGATGCAGGTTCTGCTACTGCGCTGCAGGAGCTCTCGGGTGGTGGAGAGAGCCGCAGAGATGGGTGACGGCACGATTTGCAGCCTCTGCTCACTCCCGCCTTTCTTGTTCTTCTTTTATTTTTTTAAGTCTCCATTCTTTAAATCTTCTATTTATTTGGTACAGTCTCACTACACAGCTCAGACTCACAGTGATCCTCCTGTCTGAGCCTCCCCAGTACAGGCGTGCACCACCACGCCTGGTTTCAATGGCTGCTGGGTGCAGGGCCAGTATGGGCATGTGGTACTGAGGATCAAACCCGGGTCCCTGTGCTTGCTAAGCAGGTGCTTAGACTGCGGAGCCATCTCCCTGGCCCTCACTCCCTCCTTTCTGATACCTGTGAGCACATAACCAATCATACGGCTCTTACCCTGGCTATCAGGAAGCTTAGAGAAGACTCAGTTTATTGCACACCTCCTGCTGTGAGTCAGCTGAAATCCTTAACGAAAACTGTTGGGGCCAGAAAGAAATACAGTGAACACAGACACATGTCGCAAACTTTTTGTCTAACTGTGATAACACACATAGCACCAGTTTGGAGATATTCTTCTAGCTTGATTATTTTCAAAATTTAAAGTCCATTTGGCTTGAGGAGGAGACAAAGATTTTAATTAGCATAACTTTGGAAAAAACACAGATTGCAAAAATGGAAGACAACACACATTGCAACGATGTTTGTACCGCTTTTATTTGTAAAAATAACCCTCTGAATGCACTTCCACAGTAGATTACAGTTATGTACTTCATTGCGTTACAAGAGCATCCAGTAGTTGCAAAAGTATGAAACTGTGCTTGAGAAGTCAGGTTGGTTCCGAGTCACTCACTGAACCAAAACCAAAATTTCCTCATTTTTTACAGTCATGACATTTACCAGAGTCACCCAACTCCGATTTACATAAGAAAACATTACAGACAAAATCCCACCAAAGTCATCAAACAATATTTTAGGCTGTTACAAATATGTTATGCAAAAGGTAATACTGGCACCAGACTTGTACCACCGTGCTTTGCGAAGATATATTGCACATGCGAAAGCATAAAAGGGTGTAGACAAAACTACCAGACGAAGGTCCTCGCGCCGAACCTTCAGCTCGCTGCGTAAGAAACGCAGAGCAGGACAAGTTGTGCACACACTCAGATGGTCACTATCTTCAAGTGCTCTTCTCCTATAATACTGACCGAGAGTTTACAGTTGTGGGAGAAGAGAGCATTTTAGCAATATCAAACATAAGTCCTATAGAAAACTTTAGCATTTTCGTTTCAAAGCAGAGATGGGGGAAGTAGGAAAAATCACTATACATTCAACGAGAAGTTGAAATGAAACCTCGCTGGTATTATATTGCTCTGATAATACTCAAATGAAAAAAGAATACAAAATGTTTCACAAAACATTTTCAGAATATACAAATATAAAAAGGCACTCTAACTTCATGTTACAAGACAAGGAGAGGAATGAGTTCTTCAACCAACACAACGGACGAGCAAGCAAGTCGCTGGACAGTACGAGATTAACTAGTGCAGCA
This sequence comes from Octomys mimax, assembly GCA_002564305.1. Lineage (NCBI taxonomy): Eukaryota > Metazoa > Chordata > Mammalia > Rodentia > Octodontidae > Octomys > Octomys mimax. Next base: position 8,734 of record NDGM011095909.1, on the reverse strand, counting down.
AGTCCATTGCAGGTCCTCGCTCGAGCTTCATAAGAAAACAATACATCAAGCAGCTGTTTACTGCCTCGAGTACCAAAACATACTATGGTGCCCTTTTAGTAGTGATAAATAGAAATCCCCTGAGCTAGTTACTGTAGAATCAGAGCAGATTTTAGGCAATTTGGAGACAGAAAATGTATTTACCAAAGATAGGCAGACACTGGTGAACAGGCGAGTGAGGTGAACGTGGTCCTGCGGCTGTGGTTAAAAATGAGTCTAAAAATGACAGATTTAGGGAACAGCACTAAGCAAATGACTCAAACACATGCCTTCTGGTCTCTGTCTTTACAAAGCTGGGTTGCAAACAGATTATTTCTAAGAGATGCAACTGGAGCATACAGAAACCACAATTTTAATGTCATTCTTTAAAAATATTTGAGCTCACAATGAAACAGAGGGGCTGAGTGGGTGGGAAGGCTAGACGCTGATTCAAGGATCAGTTCCAACGAGCATTTATTTCCTTCCTTCTAGCAGGAAGACAAAGCGAAAAGCCGAACGCCCTCCGCAGGAGCCTGTGTCTGACGCTGGGTCTCCGCTCCTCTCCAAGGAGCCCCGTGTGCTGTTCCTCGATGGGGAAAGCAGCATGGTGCCGCCCCTTGGCGCAGCATTTCATTTCCTGCCTTAAATGCCACCGAGCAAGATTTCCAATTACTTCTAGAAAAAGACACTGCAGTATATCATGCTTCTTTGAAGCTGGAGCTCCTTTATTTTCAGGGTTTTGGTAAAGAAAAAGTCATTTTTGCCCATTAGCAATTTGCCCACTTTTAAAAGATTTACCTTCTGTAAACAAAAAGAGGAGGAGGAGGGAAATGCCACACCGCGAATTTAAGAAACAATGTTGGCACTGTTGCATTTTTTGATGTTTTCCCTTTTGTGCAAGTTCTCATTTGTGAAGGACCCGTGAGTTTTAATTAAATCCAGGATATTACGAGAGGAAGATCAAGGTCTTTTACAGCTAGATGAAAAAGGTAATTCAGTGACTGTACTTGATCCAGAGGGGAGAGAATACTATTTTAAAAACTACCTCACACATTTCCAGGGAGAGATAGAACCTGTCATAAAACGTTTAATAATTCTCCTCCAACACAACCAGCCCCTTGCCTGTCTCTCTCCAGTGGGAAATGCGGCTGAGCTGGGGATTTTCTCTTCCTGTGGGCTCAGCATGCACACCAGCAGCACTTCCCTTGGGGTACAGAGACCAGGTGAGATTTTCAGCGTCTGCAGGTGATTTGTGGGTCTTCGAAGCACCTCTGTGCGTGAGTCCACTAGGCACGCCAGCTCCCAGCTCCCAGAAGAGCTGTGGGTTGTGGTATCTTCTAAGCTTTCAGCTGGCTGCAGATAGGCTGGGGAGGGCCTGAGAGCACACACGGATCATTCGCCATGGAAATGCTGGGTTTGTCCCCAGGGCTTAGAGCACCTGGGGTCAAAGGTGGTTTCTAATGTTTTAAAAAAATTATTCTAAATAAAATACATAGCAATGAAAACAGAACAGTGGATGTTTCCTCGTATTTCTTTCATTCAAATAAATATAAAAACATTTACATCAAAAGTATATGGACATCTCTAGTTTGGCAGAAAAATCAACCATGGTCAATGTATTGCCAGTTACAAATGTTCAGCTGTCCACTGGAAGTCTCTGTCATAAGAACTGCAAAATACAACAAAGGCTGTGCTCAGAAAAGATGATATCTGAGCTCCACAGAAAAGCTCCTGTAGTTCTTACTTGCACTTTGAAGGAAAACACTCTAAATCTTCCATTTTAGGCTGACGCGTTTTGGTCCTCGTGTTCAGCTGGCTGGTGAGCTACATACATACACATGTATGCACACGTGTGTGCGTGTGCATGTGCATAAGTTTTGGGTCTCACTCTTCTTTCTGTGCAGCTATCCCAGGTGTGGAACGGGGTCCGTTTGACCTAGAAGCTTTGGCAGAGGGAGCAGACACGGCACTCACTACGCTGGCCTCGTGGTGTGCAGCTACACTTGGCTTGCACCCCCGCCTCGCCCATTTCCACTTTCTGGGTCCTGCCTGCAGTCCCTTCCACTCCCTCGGTGTTACGTGGGCCACAGAGCTCTCTACACACTTCGCCAGTGACCAACAACGCTGGCGAATCAGATGCTTTGAAAAAGTTAGTATTTTGACATAAGAACAAGCCAACAAAGGGTAGTTTTGTATTAAATTTACACATCATCTCCAAGTTTTGGTGTAATGCAATTTCCACTTAAATGTTACTGGGTCAGTTTGGGTTTCATAATCACTCGGGTGAAAATTAGTCACGTGTTTGTTAGGAGAGCACCGAGTGCCATATTGGGGTTAAGCACAAAAGCAAGTTCACATTCCCATTCATCTGGAAACTAACAGAGACCCTCAGAAAGAAGTTCTGGATATTTAAGCACTGACTACGGACAGGAGAGGAATAGTGGACTCCCTTGGAAAGATCACCTGCAGGGGTTATTTCTGAAGAAGAACGCCTTCACCTTTGGCTTCTAGTGAGGAAGTAAACATCAGAGCAAGAGGAGGTCGGAGGCATTTCCTGTCCACTGCTCCCTCCCTCCCCAGGACACGAATGCCACACTGAGAGGCTTCTGAAAAGTCACTGCTGAGACGCTAGAAAGTTCTTTAGCATGAACAGCTGGCCTCTTGCACTACCCCAAAAGAAAAATAATTAGAATACATGTTTTATTCCTTACTTAAATGAGAGGTAGACTTTCACAGAAGTACCTTAGAGCTAAGGAAAACATGAAACAAAACCAGCCCAGGGCCCACTGTACAGGAGTCCCCCTCTGGCCCGCCCTCCCCGTGGCTGGCTTCTGAAAGCGCAGGGCCCATCAGAACACTCGACCTCGGCAGAAGCCTAGAAATCAAGCTTCTCCCTTCCTCCAACGTGTGCGATCAGGGAGCAGCTGCTACAGTCCACAGTCAAAAGGTTTCGGAGTCGGAGTCGTTCTCATTGTACCCATCCTCGGAGCCTACGTTGTTACTGCACAAGCTAACCATGCTACCCAGGTTGGACAGGGTCGTCCTGCTCAAATTGTCTTTTTTAAAACAAACAAAGTTGACAGCCGTCATTGCACTGGAAGGAGAAAAAGGCATCATGGTAGCCAGAATGAGGGCCAGGCAGTCAGCCACGTCTTTGTTAGGAGCACAAGCCAGGGCCGGGGTATGACCTGGGCGTAAATGCAGACAAGGCAGCGGTTAGTCCCGATCCGGAGAAGCGCGCATTCCAAACATGTAGGGCCTCGGGGGACACGCGTGTGGGGTTAGAGTTCATGCCGGGTGCTAGGAGAAGGTATATCATGCTAGGGCTGAGGCCCAGGGGACGGGGAGGGAGAGACATTCACAGAGCTGGGTTTTGGTTGTGTTTTCAGCTCACACCACTACAGCAAGCATGACATTATCTAGAGTTAGGCGGCATTTCAGCCTTCATCTAGAGGACACAGACAGGAGGAGACGTGGGACGTGACTCCAGGACAACAGGATCAGGACAACACTTCCACTGGGGGCAGACACACACCATGAGCCCGGGCCCTGGCAGAGGGGACCTCATTCTGAGAACAACGGCTTTCTGAGATGGGGAGCTGTGTGTTGGGTCGGAGAAGACACTGAGTCAGGTGGCCGCCCACCAAGTGACTTCACATAAGGCCTACGCCAGTGATCTGGGTTTGAAAAAATGGAATCATTTGGACAAGTCAGACGGGAGGGCATCCGTGCTTGTGATTAGAGATGCATGATCATTTAAAAGGCATTTAATAGAATTTTTTAAAAAGCCACCCCACTAGCCAAAGTCCCCAATCTGGGATATGATGTGGGAGCATTGCTATGCTTGCTGTTTAGAATGTGTCACTGTCCAGCACCCAGACATGATGGGGTCCAGTCCGGATGAGGAAACTGTCTCAGTGCCTCAAGCTGGAGCCCCGGGCAGCAGTCTGCTCCTGGCTTTGTCACTACGTGATCCACCTTCCTTCTGTTGCCCAAAGTGCCCAGCACAGTGCCCGGTCCACACGCCGGCTCGCTCAGGGGAGCTGTCTTTATACAGCCTAACTCGACCTGATCGCCAGCTCCACCCGTAGAAGTTTATTCCTCCTTCCGGCATGAAAATAAACAAGAATGAGTGTCCATTGCACCCCACAGAGAGCAGAGATGGTGGGAATGGCTATCCCAGAGCTGCAGGAGGACCTTGTCCCTTGTGCTCCTGGGTTGTGGGTGGGGCTAAGCCAACCCAGGAGGCCACGTCCCACAGACTTAGGACTCTTGCTCCTGGCGCTAAGGACTGGACAAACCTCAGAGGTCCCAGTTACACTGGAAGAAAGCAAAACCAATTGATTTTGATCTCTGGTCATTTTGGAGGAAAACCGTGGGCTTCTGCATGCCAACTTGAAGGTGGGTAGTGGGGTGAGGGGCGAGGGAAGATGAGGCAGGAGGATCGAGGAGATGGAGTAATGGGGCTTTCTGCACTTCCTACAGGAGCCAGGTTGTGGAGGGCAGGGAACATGCTAGGAGACACGGGCTGCAGAACCAAAACTAAGAGTTAGCTAATGACGTCAGTAGGGCCGCTTACTTCTGAGAAATAGGCATGAGCTGCTAATTCCAACACCTGTAATAAGCAGTTGAGTTACATTAATACATTATAATGCTTTAATTCAATGCCACAATTAATGCCGTGTTGTAAAAAATGACTTAATTCATAAATATCCAGAAGTTCCTCTTTTCTCACCAAGGTTAAGAGGCATTGCACTTAACATGGTATTTTAGTACAGCTCTAGTATGTGTTAGTTTTCAGGCATCTTAGGAGGCAGAGTAGAAAGCTGCTGACAAGAATTAGCTGATTCAGAAAAGGAATGTTATATAGACCAAGGGGAAACCTCAAGTCTAAACATTTGTTAAAAATGTTTTACTTAAGTGCCCCAAATTTCCACGCTATGATATGATTTCTGATGTGTACTTTAAAAGGTTTGATCTCAGAATGAACTAGAGTACAATCGAAGATCCAAGTGCCCATCAGGCCCTTGAGCGTGCACCAGCGGCAGGTGTGATCCCTAACTCTTCGCATAGGCTGGGAGGGGCTTTTCAGGATGCCCCAAGGGTTTCCACCAGCTCGCTGAAGAGTTTGGGACCTGCTGCCAAGTTAGGGACATGACATGCAGAATGGACAGCAGCGGTGGCCACAGGACACAGTGTGATCCACGACAGGACAGACAGGGTGCGCCCGCCTCGCTTGCTCCTTACGCACAGGACTCCTGAGGGGCCGATTCTCGCTGCTCTTTTAATTGGCTCCCTTCTTTCCCACTGTCCCCTGCCAGTGACCAGCACAGGGACAGTGCCTGTGGCCACAGGGGTGTTTGCCACTTACCGTTCTCATCCACGGCGAGGACACAGGCTCCTTTGGCTAGCAGCTCCCCCACGACCACTTTCAAGCCGTTGCGTGCAGCAATATGGAGAGGCCTGAAAGGTGAGGCGGCACGTCAGCTGGGGTGTGGATTGGTGCGCACCCTGTGTTCTGGAGGTGAGCTGTCCCCCAAAGGCCATGTGTCCAAGGGCTGGGCCCCAGTGTTGGGAGATGGGGAATGGGGTGGCCTTGGAGGGGGTGGTGGGACCCCAGCTCTTCCTCTCGATCTCCCTTGTGTGGGCCACAAGAGCACAGCTGTGCTGTGCCACACATGCTCCCTGCCACACTTTGTGGCCTGTCCCTGGCCCGTGCCACAGCATGAGCTGACAACAGAGGACCTGTGTGTCTGAGCCTGTGAGGAAAAGCAAACCTGCCCTCGTCTGAAATTTGACCCTCTCAGGTACTGGAGACAGCAATGGGAAGCAAATACAGCAAAAACGTGATGCTTTGGGCAGCTTGGTCACCAAAAGGTGCTGCGCTTGGGAGTCCAGAGAGAGTACGCGGATACTGCCTTTTTAAAGAGAGTATGTGTCAAGCAGATCTTTCCCCAGAGCTAATGACCTGGCTATTCTTAGGTACCATACTCGGGTATCACTGCAAGTATTAAAATAGTCTACATCTCATAGAGTTTTAAATGACGGTAAGTAGGAAGCCTGTGGGAGTGCGCAAACGCCGGTGTGTTTGGTAGAAGGCTCTTTCTGGCGCAGCGTGTTTCACACTGTCCATCAACATGACTGGCATTAATACAACTCAAATCTCGTCATGATTATTAAATGCACTGAGGTGTTTCACTGAGCGCGCGATGCCTTATAGAAGAATGTCAAACAGCAGACTGGGCTGTAAACTGCTTCATCATCTTAACTGAAAAGTCATAATGTCCTTTGCCTTTAAAAAATGCACAAATAATTCCCTAAAGTGGAAAATGAAGCAAGTTGTAGATCTTGCTCACCGAGGTTTATATGAATTGCATTAAAATACAACTAAGACAAATAGCTTTCGAAACTCTTCAAATGTGTTTTGGAAATCTGATTTATAAAGGTGCTGTTTTCCAGTCAGAATACATACACTGATACATAATGCAAAAACTTTCTCTATGAGCTTCTAAGATCTTTCTAACAGCTCACTAAATTTATAATGCTACCACAGAAATATTAGTGAAGAGAAGCAAAGAGCTCACACACTAGATTTTACAAAGGCTGAGTGAAAGGAGGATTCTAAGGGCAACCGTCTCGCTAGCTATCAGCATTGCAGGCGCACAGAGGGGACCTCTGCGGTGGGGGAGCAGGTCAGCTGCTGTGCCTGGGGCAGGGCCTTAAATTCTGCTGGGTACATGCTCCAGCCAAGGGGAAACTTCCACAGTCATACTTACGTCTGCAGTGCATTGTTTTTGGCATTAATAAGGCTCTCGTCTTGGATCTTGTCAAGTATTAACAAGGCACATTTTTCATGACCCTAGTGAAGGAAAGGAATAGTAAGAAACATGAGACAGAGACACCCGCAAGGTCCTGGATAATTACTTCATTGTATCTGAAACTGAAAACAAACGTGTTCTAAAAACATTCAACAAGGCTATTTTCTGTATACTTTTTTTCCCTAAAAAGGAAATGGGCCTCAGATACTGTAAGCACTTAAATGCAGCCGATTAGGACTTGGTTAGCATAAGTCTGTTCTAAAATATTCATACTTAACATGAATATCTCCAAGATAATTTTCAGAATTAATGTCCAAAGAGCTAAGTAGATGGTAGCTTAGCTAGGTCAGCTGGTAGAGTAAGAACAGAGCCCACGCCCTTCAATGCTCCAATATTACTTTGTAAAACTCTGTCAAGTGGTCATCTCCTCCTGTTGCCTTTGAGTCCCATTTTGGCACCCTGCCCACCCTCAGAGTCCTCACATACCCACCCTCGGGGTCACTTAGCATTGCCAGTTGCCTCACACCGAGGAGGCCCCGTCTCGGGAAAGTTCATTCTGCCTCTGCTCAGCAGCAGAAGGCATCCCTGGATCTTACAACAGCAGGTGGCTGACCATTCCTTGAGGCAGAGCTCCTTCGTGACCTGGAGCCTGCTGCCCTCTGAGGGGTCTTGGCTTCCTGAGCCCTTGCCAATCAAGAGCAAAACCACTGCAGTATCATCTGGTAGGCAGAAAGGCTGCCTCCCGGGTCACCCTGGCCCAGTCGGCCAAGATCAGCGAAGCCACCACCAGGGCTCATCTGCACAATGAAGCCCGAAAAGCCTTGCATTTATGTTCTCTATTGAACTGCCATTTGTGAAACTGAGCATGTGTGTGTGTGTGTGTGTGTGTGTCTGTCTGTCTGTCTGTCTGTCTGTGCTTCTGGGGATTCCCACAGCATGAAGGGGGAAAACAACACCAGTAAAGAAAGGCACGGGGCTGGCCAGGTAGCTCAGCAGCTTAAAGCGCCAACGTCACGAGCACCCACTGGCATATTACTAATGTATCTGATAACACCAGACATACATGCACATATATGTATGTGTGTGTACCTGCACTGTCTTGTTTTCATTTATGTACTTGGTACAGGGTCTCACCACACAGTGTGGACTCATGGTGATCTTCCTGCTTTCAGCCTCCCCAGTGCTGGGATTACAGGCACGTGCCACCATACCCAGACTCGGTCCATGTGTTCTGGGGGTGGGGCCGGGGCAGCATGCGGGACCAGGGATCAAACCCTGGTCCCTGTGCTTGCCAAAGTAGGCGCTTAGACCGCCGAGCTATCTCACCAGCCCTCTTGCAGTGTCCTGAATGGGAGCAGGAATGCAATCTCTTTACCACCACTACCACCACCACCAAACCCAGCCACGTTCCTCTAGGTGGGAATATGCAGCAGAAGGGAAAGGGGTGGGGCAGAACTGCACCTGGTGTGCTGACTTGCTTCGCAGAGTGGACACTTGGGGCCTGCTATCACAGCGCCTGCCTTTCCATGGCATGAACACAAAAGGAGGAGAACTGCTTACTTCTAGAAGCCACATAAGCAAGATCCTACCCTGTGATACGGCACCAAGCTGTGGCACCGCCACTAGGACACAGATACAGTAGCCGCATCAAGACAGAAGGCCTGCGGCAAGAAGCTAAGTGACAGTACCATGAGGAGCGGGGCCTCCTCACTCTTCTGGGTGGAGCATCGCCTCGTCAACCTGGAGGTGGCCCTTTCCCTCTCCCCCTTCCATTCCACCTATGGCTGACAACATCCTGGGAAAATGCACACCTTCTAGAAAAATCACACTGCAGACTTCCAGAATCAGGGGACGTCAGTGGTATTATTGTCACAACACCCAGTAATTGTGCTTTAAGT
>NDGM011095907.1:0-13713 GCA_002564305.1 Octomys mimax | reverse complement strand
TTGAACTCAGGTCCTTGTGCTTGCCAGGGAAGCACTTATTCCACTGAGCTATCTCCCGGCCCCCTAACATTGGGATTGGATCCTAATTCCACTGGAAGGATGGGGTGAGAAAAAGGCGATGGCAGAGAGACTGCTGGCCTCTCCCTTGCCCTGGGAAGGAGCCTCAAGGGGAGGCCAAGAAGGATGCTGCGAGAGAGTGTTGTGCAGATCCAAAGAGCCTCAGAGCCCCAGAGGCCACTCAGAGAGTGCAAGAACCACAGGGCAGCTTTTCTGCCTCCTGGTGTAGAGCTGGGCTGAGAAGGGGACAGGAGGCAGCTGTTACTGTTGCTGTTAAATATGCTTTTATTATGAGCCTATTGAAAGTGTAAAAACCATGTGCATGTATTACCTTGGTGTTAATTTTAAAATTCTACGAAAATCAAAGAGGCAAGGGCCCTGCGAGCGGGTAACACCTGGCCAAGGCCAGTCAGTAGAGGGTGTGGGGGAAGTGGTGGGAATCTCAGCGATTCTGCCCAGCCAGTCTTTGCCACCCTGGAGCAGACCTGCCAGGGAGGCCTGTAATGGGGCTCCACCCCAGGGCTGCAGGCTGAGGGACAGGAACAGGATGCCCACAGCACTGTTTTTCCTGGGTTTGCCACACATGGGTGCTACTGGGCCCCACAAAACACCCTCTATGGTTCCATGGACAGCTTGGGTCCCGGTGCCAAGGCTGGCACCCTGAGCACCCCAATTCCTGGGTACCTTCTCCCTCCCCTACAGGAGCAGTCCCCACCCCAGCCCCAGTCTGACTACCCCTCCCCCGCTGCCGGCTGCCTGTGGCCTCTGCTGGAATCCCTGTCGCCCAGGGACTCAGCTGACAACGACAGACAATGGTATTTCCCATCAGCCTGGGTATCAGGAGCCGGCCTTATCCAGCGGTGTTTTTCTATTAGTCTAACACCCCATTGTCCGCCCTTATCACTGAAATGTTGATGTCATGCCTGGCTTGGAAGTGGTTTTTGCCTCAGCGCCACTAGGACAGCTTGGCTTTAATTGGGGTAGGGGGAGGGTGGAGGAGCCCATTTATCAGAATTCTCACGAGAACTCACCCTTTCTTCCATCCAGCCAGGCCACTGAGGGCGCCACATGGGGGTGGGACCCCAGCCACCGTTCCTGGCCTTTCTCCCTGGCTCTGGGTGGGGGCCCCGGGCTGCCCCTGAGCTGACATCCTGAGCAGGGTGGATGCCTGGCTGGGTACCCTTGGCCCTGTGTTTGGGCCTCCCTCTGAGAGATGGTAGGTGGTGGGCGCCCTAAGAGCCTTCCCCTGTCTCTCGAGCCTCCTAGAGCCTTGGCAGGCCCTGCTAGGGCCCATGCTTTGGAGCCCTCCAGATCAGGAAGCTATCATTGGCCAGGACCCGCCTTCCTGCAGCCCTAACCCGGGGTTCCAGCTCCTAAGAAAGCGTGGGAAGCCAGGGCTGGTCTTCCTTGGATTCTCTGATAGTGACACAGGTGTGTGTATTCGTGCATGCATGTGCTTGTGCACATGTGTGCGTGTGTTTGTTTAGGGCACAGCATTATAAAGCTTACGTCACAATCTGGTGCACTGTGGCTGAGGTGAGACATGCTGTGCCCCTAGTCTCACTGCCCTTGGGCTGGGCGGACACCACAAGGCAGCTTCTCAGGCCTGGGGCTGTGCAGAGGGCTGGGCTCAGAGCAGCAAGTGCGCAGCTTGGTGCTTGGCACACAGCGTACATGTGGGGATCGCTGCTGGCTAAAGAGTTGGTGGGATTTGGGGAGCTGGTGAGCAGGGCAACAGGGAAATGGGTGTGCGGTCCCTCTCCTGGCACTGCCCTTGGAGAGCTGGGGCAACAAGGGGAGGGAACACCAGGGGCCAGGGCAACCTGAGCTGGGAAATTGGGCCTCCAGTTCCTGTCTGACCCTTAGGTCGCATCGCTTCTGCGGGCTGTCACTGCCTCCAGAGCCTGGGTTTGTACAGACCAGGGAAGCTCTCACCTCCTGGATAAGCGTCACCCAGAATGCGGTTGGCAAGTCCCAACTGAATAGGAGCTGTCCCTGTGTGAAGTGGCCACAGCAGATGGGTCTCACTGTGTGTCCATGAAGCCCTGCAAAGGAGGCCGTGCTGTCTTTAAGGGGACAGCAGCTCAATTCCCATCTACAGACACACAAGACAGGGTGGAGCTCTTGGGCCACTGTGTGTCCTGCTACCTCACCTGGCTCTGGGAAGAAGCCGCTTAACAGCCCAAGGCCAGAGCTACCCAGCCCTCACCTTCGTGGGTACCACCTCAGGAGCTCCTGCCAGGCCCCAGGGGCACAGCAGGGCAGAATTTCCAGGCCAGTCTTCTAGTAAAGGTGGTTGTTGGCCCTGGAAGCAGGAACTCACATGGACTATGTCCTGGAGTTCCAGTCTGGGCTTTTTTCAGGATGTCAAGAGGAGATAAAGCCCCTGACTCTGTCTCTAAACATATGTTTCTGGGGCCAACAGGGGTTTAGAAATAGGGGCCAAAAATAAATAAATAAATAAAGGAAAGTTCCAGCACCATCTGCCTTGGGATCGTCCCTCAACACTTGCTCTATGCTTGAGCACACACTGGCCTGGGCTTCAGAGATGGACCGAAGTGGCCAGAGGTTGGGGACAGAGCTGTACAATGGTGGGGACCTTTCTTCTGTGGATAATGCTCTATGGTGGGGACCCCCTTGCCTTGGATAGTACTCTCCCCTGCTGGTTCCAAAGGTCGAAGGCAGGGAAAGAGAGGCAGCAGGAACGCTGGGCCATGCGTCAAGGGCAGCACTGCAAGCCTTTGCCCCGTGCCTCTCCTTCATGGCAGAAGTGTGCCTCTGTCTCTCTACTTCAGGTGCACGTGCTTCTGGTTAGACCAGCACACAGCCATTGACGCTGTAGTGCAAAGGGATAACTCACAGGCTCTGTGTTCAGGGTGCTGGGGCCAGGGCCCAAGGGTCAAAGGGCCAGAGAAAGAGAGAGAGAGAAACAGGCCTCCACTTGACAGGCTTGCCAGGGCCACATGTGTGGACACATTTTTTCCTGCCTCTCCGGCTTTGCCTTTAGGATGGGGTCCCGCTAGTGCCGCTGGTTCAAGGCCCTTCCAAGGCATCCTCTGTGGTGCTCTATGCTCACCCTCCTTAAGCCCCTTCAGCCTCAGTGACAGACTTCTGAGGTCTGGCTGCGTTTCTTGGAAAACTCTTCCACACGTACCCTCTCCCTTCCCAGAACCAACAATGTGTTTAGAGAGTTATCAGAGCCCAGTGTCTGCATACAATGCCAGCTCCTCCCTTGCAAATCTCCCTTTCTCCTTCCTCCCCTCCCCACCTGTCCTTGTCTTTCACCTTCCTTTCCTTTCTGCCAGGTAATCACTGACCTGCATCTCGTCTTTGGCTGCATTAGGGCCCCTGCTCTGACTCCTCTAGAACCCCAAGTATCTGCCTGGGGTCAAAGCACAGGGGCCGCAGTGAGCGTGGGTGGACAGAGAACAGGCTGAAAAGATTGGGCGTGTGCGGGCTGGGCCCTGAGTTTCCAAGGCACGTTCCACAGAGCAGAGGTGGTGGGCTTTGAATCCTAGTGCAGACACCAAGAAAGCTGGGATCGTTGGTCTCCTGGAGGAGGAGGCGGCTGAGAATGTGAAGATCAGGAGGAATGACAGCAGAGGAACCAGAAGGCATGTGCTCCTCCAAGTCACATGCGGACAGCCCACCTGCCTGGTCTTCCTGACTCAGGCCACTCAGCTCTGGGCCTTGCTTGGCCCCAGCCTGGCTCTGTGTGCAGGTCACAGGGGTCGACCTGTGCATGCCATGGCTGGCCCTGCGGATGGGGCCTGGCATCACACCAGCAGTTGTGTTGCCCTGGAGCCATGGCTCCCCAGATCCCCTCAGAGACCAGAGCTTGGGGCCCTAGCCTGAGGCTACTGCCTGGTCAGCAGGGCTTCAGGGATCATGGGGGCGAATTGGCTTTGGAGGGGTGAGGACCAAGGCCATTACTGGAATATCCACTTTTGTCCATTTTCTTGGAGAAATTAGGACTCTAACACTTTACCCAGCCAGGCCTGCTTCCCCTGCTGAGCTTGGGATGGTTAGGAACTCACTGGAGAAAATGGAATGTGCCCGGTGTCCACTGTCCTTAGGGCTCCTAGGCCCAGGGCACTTGGCCAAGGCTGACACCAGCGTCAGTGTCATCTTGAGACCTTTTGCTTCCTCGCCCTCTTCCTCATCCCTCAGGCTCTCCTCCCTGGCTCCCAGCTCTGCCTTTATCTTGTCCCTGTTTCCACTGCTATCAGCTGCTATCTGGCGCTAGCCGCCCGCCGGGGGCCTTGGGCAGAGCAGGAAGCCAGCGTGAGTCTCCTCGCTCCTCTCCATCCTCTTCCTTTTCCAGAGACAAAAGCCAAAACAGCCTGTTAACAGATCTGCATTTCCCTTGGCTCTTTGACTCCCACTTCCCACTCTCATTTTTTCACAGGCTCCAGTTTTCCAGGGCCAGGCTGTCCTCAGGAGCCACTGCGTCCAGGGCTGAGGCCCACACTGTCACTTCCTCTTGGCCTGTCTGCGGAGAGGCCAATAGCAGCTCCGAAGCCAATGCCGCCTGCTCCCTCTTATCCTCTCTGCCATCAGCCCCGCCAGGAATGGCGCTGCCGGCCGTCTGTCTGGCTGCGGAGCCAGGCTGGGCTGGACAGAGCTCTGGCCTTCCTCATTAATGAGGTCTCCGAGGCCCTTCCTCTGCCCGAGTGCCTGGGGCTCCGATTATAGCTGGGAGTGTTTTTTGTTTTGTTTTTTTTTTTTTTTTGGTCAAAGAGCATCATGCATCGTTTGTTATTTCGCCATTCACACTGACATTTACTGTGCGCTTCCTCTGCTGCTGCTGCAGACCCAGAGATGAGCAAAATAGGACCTTGCCCTCACCACCAACGAGTGGGGGCTTCGGGGTGGGGCCACGGAGCCCTGCCCTGGGCAGAGTCAGAGGGCTCTAAAGCATGGGAGAAGTCACTGAGGGCAGCCTGAGGCTGAAGGCCAAGTGCCCTGGGTGCAGGGGTGGTGTCCCTCGTACCNCTCAAGGCTGCTTCACCCTGCTTGCTCCCGGCACCCTGTGTGCCACAGGGTTATACTCCATATGGAGTCACCCTGGAGGGAAGTCCTGCCCACAAGGCAACCCAGAACTCCAGGCCTCTCCTGATGGCTGCAGTGCTCAGATGTCCCCTCCCTGCCTTCCCCTTCCCTCTGCCCCAACTCCAGGCCCACGGAGCTGACAGGGACATCGAGCACTCGCAGACCTGACGCATCCAGGTCCCCATTTTGCCCCTTTCTACCAGCGCAAGATCGCAGCTGGCCTGCCTCCTAGGTTTGTCAAGGCTCCAGCACACGAATGCTTGCCGTGAACCTGGCAGACCTGTGACTGTGCAGACCCCACCAAAGCCAGCCTCGGTTATCTCTATAATTGTGGTCACTACTTCCCGGAAGTCTCTGGGAAGGGGCCAGTGCTCTGCTGCTGTCGGGTGGCCACTGTGGATGTGGGCGCACAATCTGTGTTCTCCTCCCTCCCTCGGGCTCCTGCCAGATGAGGTCTGCCGGGCACATGGCCTGGATTTCGTCTCCATTTCCCTCTAGCACAGCCACGTCTGCCTATGGCTTTGGCAGCTGCCAAATTCATTCATCTGGGCTCTGCAGAAGCCCAAGCCCTTGCCCTTGTGATCCCCCAGCTTTATTTCTTTGAAGATAAAAATAATGGTAAAATATGAATATTACACACAAAGCTGGTTGCTTTTGCCGAGTGAGAGGGTCTGGCATGGTGGCTGTTAGTATATGAACCTCTCTGGACAGCACCCCCATCCATCTCCAGGTCCCCCTCACCTCCCAGACTGTACCCCAATCTTCCCCATTACTCCAGATCCCTCATATGAGTGGAATCATAGTATTTTTCCTTTCTACTGTCTCATTTCACTGAACATGATGTCCCCAAGTTTGTCCCATGAGCTAGAATTTCCTTCCTTTTGAGACTGTGCAATGTTGTACTTTGTGGCTGACCCTGTCGTGTGCATCCACTCACAGGTGCAGAGGCAGGCGGACTGCTGGGCTCTTGGGAATTATGCTGCTGCGACACAGGTGTACCAGTGATCTCCGCACCTACAGAGGTGCACCGCGCCCAAGCGCACCTGGTGAGTGTCTTTCCTGCCAGCATAACTGGCGAGGGAGGTGCAGCCCATGTGTCAGGCTCTGAGGACTCACTGCAGGCGGCCAGCATTCTCCCAAGACACGCTCAGGCTTCACGTAGACCCCAGCCAAAACTTGTCTTTTCTGTTTTTCCCTACATGAGAGTGTGACCTAGTTTTCAGTTCGATGCTTCCCCGAGTGAGGGTTTTCCTGCCTCAGGGAACAGTTTGCTCTCATGGAGTATGAACACAGTTACTAGACAGTTCTTTGTAGCCTGAGTTCAAGTCCTCCAGCATCCTTCACCACCAAATTCCCAGGAATCACCCATCTAACTTTGCTTCCTCCTCTTGGGGCTGTCCCTGCAGCCACTGCCCACTCTGCCAGGATGCGGCCCTGTGTGATGTTCCCTCTGTGTCTGCTAGCTCTGGACCCTCCCTGCAAGATGCTGGTCATGGAAACTGGCAACTCTGCCTGCCCACTGTGGGCACAGACGCCAATGGGGAGGGAGAATTGTGGGACGGAATCTCCAGCTCCCTATGGACTTAAATCATCCCTTCCTCAGACCAGAGCCCTTTGCCCCATGAGCGAGCATTACTCATACCGGCACCCCCGGGACCAGGCTCTGTGTCAGGCAGAGCGCGGCTCCCACTCTCCTCTCTCAGAAACTCATAAATCATCCTTATTAGCAGCTCAGCCCTTCGCTGGGACACAGAGCAGCTGGCTGGCGCGGGTCTCCTGAGCACACGCTCTGGCTGTGGCAGGGGATGTCTAGGGGGCCAGGGGACCACTGGTCCTGCACCCTGGACTCCACCAGGCCTGCACTCCACTCTATGCCCAGCAGTCAGCCACTGGTCTATGTGACCAAGCATTTTCAGCCCAGGCTCCGCAGGACATGCACAGCCATGGACGTGATTAAGAGGTACTCCTTGTGGCTCCTGGGTGCTGCCTCTGTTCCCAGAGCCACTGCCCCTAGACCGCCACCAGTGTCCCAGGACAGCACTCACCACACTGGGGCTGCTGTGGACAGAGGCTACGGCCAAAAGCCAAGCTCACATGCCCTATTACAGAGGCACAGCCAAGCTCACAGGCAGCTGAGAGCCTTTCTCTGGAAGCCTGAGGGCTCACTGCATTGGCATAGTGTCTCGTGAAAAGGCCCTGAATGTGCCATGCTGACACCATCGCCGGGACACTGGACACAGTACTCTGCCTCCACAGCCCTCATACATGCATGGGGTAGCATGAGTGGGGCGTGGGTGCTTAGCATCCCTGGATTGAAGTCTGAGCCATGGCTGCAGACTCGCCTCCTTACTCCCTCTGGGGAGCTGGTCCCCACGGGGGAGCTGTGAACACCAATTTTATTTACTAAGGGATGGAAACAGCATAAATCCATCCCAATCACTTGGTTAATAAAATCTACCAATGGGCCTGGGATAGGGGCGGAGGGAGGGAAAGCATGCTGTCCTGGGAACAGGAATTCTGGGGTGCTTGCCCCAGCAGCACGACTGGCTCGTTGGTGCCTGAAAGCTAATGGGCGTGCGGCTCCTCCTTGCCCAGCCGCCACCTGGGGGTCCTGTGTCCCCCCCCCCCCGAATCGCGTGCTTGGCCACCGTTGCACCCTATCCTGTCCCCAAGACGATGCCTGGTGAAGAGGCAACTGGGAGCGCCAGTGCCCAAGCTCGCACCGGTGCAGCCTACGACGTCCTCGCTGAGATCTCCAAAGCCGCGGCAATCTTGAGCTGCCAAACATCTCTTCCCCTCTGCAAGGAGCAGACTGCAGCAGGGGAGAAGAGCCCTGGCGAGGCCCCGTGAGTCTCAGGATCCAGCAGCACCCGAGGTCCCAAACGCGACACCGTCACCCACCCCATCCCAAAGCACCCGTAGCAGCTTGTCACTCAGGACCCGGGAAAGGAAGACGAAGGTTTAGGTGAGTGCGCAGCTCTTCGAGCCCCTGGTTCTCCCTTCACCAGGCAGAAGTGAGCAGCCAAATCCTACGCTCAAGCCCGGGACCCTGGCTCTCTCGATATTCACCCCTGTGGGAGGAAGGCAGGGATTTAACAACTGAATGCTTGCGTTCTGCCAGGAGCTCAGTCTCACTGGCTGGTCCACATGTGGCTTAGTCACGTTCGTACTGCTCGATACAACACTGGACACCCAAGACTTGAAGGAGGGGAGGTTTATTTCAGCTGGCTCCAAGGCAGGAAGGCGTAGAACAGAGGCCTAAAGGAAGACACCAGCTCACACGTGACGAAAGGAAGTGAAGTCAGGGAAGAGCCGGGGCGGGAGCTACATTCTTCCAGGCCACGCCCCACCTCTTCCAGGCCAGGCCCAACAGTGAGTCACGTGGGAGCCCCAGGATCCAATCACCTTCGAAAGCCCTGCCTGCGCGAGGCTCCTGGACCGCTTCAGGGTGTAAATCACTAAGCTGCGTGGCTCTGCAAAGTAGCTGCCAGCTCTGTGCATTGGAGGGCAGCTGCCACTTGGTGAGCCCTTGTTACTTGCTCCAAGCCCTGGCTAGTGTGCACCACACAGCGTGTGGCTCTCCACTGGCTGGCTCCCCTTCCTGGCTTCTAGTCCTGAGGGAAAGAGGGTTTTAGGCACAGGAAGTCTTGTTAGCATTTTTCTGTTGGTAAGAAGCAGGGCTCTTCGATGTCGTGGAGGCATTGCCATCTACAAATGCTATATTTACTAGGGTGTAAAGTTGTTTTGGAACAACTAAGCTCTTCTCCCATTGGCTTTTAAAAGTCCTACTCCAATCTCCGAGCTGTCTGTCTCAAGATCCTGCTTGGCTTTCAGCTTCGAACCTTGGTGGTGTCTTTGTCAGGTTCATTTCTTTAATGAAATACCCCACACTGGGTACTTTACAATGAAAATAAGTTTGTTGGTGCGTGGCTCTAGTGGCCAGGCAGGCTGCCAATGCAGAGTGGCACCTGCTCCATGTGTGGCGGGGCCTCCTTGCTGGATCAAGAGGGGGCTGGGGCCTCTCCTCCCCTTCCGGTCCCATCAGGGGCTCCATCTGATGATCTTCTCTAATTCACATCACCCTCTAAAGGCCCCGCCTCCAAATGCCAGTAAAATGTGGGTTTGAGAATTAATTTTTCAACTTATAAAATCTGGGGGACACATTCAATTCACAGTGAGTAGGATGTGGGAGGAAAAAGACAACAACCCCTCTGAGGGGTGCGTCTGAGGCGTGCTGGGCGGCCCAGAGGACAAATGATCCCAATTCCAGCAACAGCGATCTCTCCTGGAGCCTCCACCATCTGCCTGGCCCTTCATGCAGCGGGACTAATCCTAACAATCTTGTGCAAGAGGTGAGCACCCCACTCCACAGGCTCAAAGAAGCAACACAGCTTGCTCTGCTACTAAACCGCCCCTTGTCTGCATACCTTGCGAAGCCGCACAGGCATGCTGGCATGATCTGAAGCTCCTAGGAGTCTGCCCAGCTAACATCACCCGTGCACAGGCCTCAGGGACTCTGCAGCAGGGAAGCTTGGTCTCCACCCTGGAGGTGGGAGGCCGAGCACCCCTCAGCCCTGTCTGGGCCCCTGCTATTGCACACCGTGCAGCACATGGGATAACATGTCCTTGTGTCCCTTGAAATCAGGGTTAGGGACACCCTGACTTCAAGAGGTCCTTTCAGTGCAGGTAAATTGAGAGGCAAATCTGGGCCTAGCCCTGGGCACATGTGGGCTGTGTGCCAGGCAGCCAGCGCCCCTCCACCAAGCCCTACATAGCTATCCAAGGTTCTGCATGGCTTTGCCCCAGCCCCGCAGTCAGCTCATCTTGTCTTTCTGTCACGGCCTTGGCCTTTGGTTTCCCTGCTCGGAGCTGTCCTGACCCTGCCCGTCTGGCGTTACGGATGCTTTCATTTCCTTTCCCAGTTCAGGTGGTGATCCAGGCTCGTTTGACCTAATTGATGATGACCTTGCACCCCACCCTTCGCCTCCCATGCACTGACCATTTATTGACTTTGTTCATTCTTCTCTCTTGCTCCCAGGCATAGCTTTTTCCCTCATGGTGTGGACCACAAATGCCTAGCCAAGGCCCAGGTGTACAGAGGACTTGGCCATTGAAGAGTTAGAAGCTGAGTATTCCAGGGCCTGGGGGCCAGGGTGGTGCACACTCTGCGGCCATGCTTGCCTGGCGAGAAGGGCAGCAGCACACACACACCCTTGGCCTCCAGCCCCTGGGACTGGGAGCCCTAAACACCTCTGTCTAAAGCTACCCAGCCATGTTCTTTATTTACATGCATAGAAAAGGGGCTCCCAGAGAACCCAAAATTCTGACAGCAAATATATGAGCCAAAGCAGCCCATATGAAAGTGTTATCTCACTTGTGTGTACCTGTGGAATGAACCTACGGACAGCGCCCCTCAGCCGGTGTCACTGTGGCCTCTGTGAGGGGATGGGGACTAGACAGTAGTCCAGGGAATTTTCACTCCATCTGCCCATGTGAAATTTTTTTGAGTGGTGACTTGAATGACTGTGTTTTGTTGAAATCAAAGATTATTGAGAAGAAATAAAGTCAGCCAGAAGTGTGACATGGAGAGGGTGGTGGCCAGTGCCCTGCTGGAGCTGGGCGAGCAGGGGTGGGCCTCTGCTGCTCGGCCTGCTCTGCACTCTGGCGTGGATCCTGGGCTGATGCGCTCCCGGCACCCAGTGTTCCTGGAAGAGCACACTCCTGGCGAAGCAGGCGGGAGACTCTGTTCCTTGGTGGCTGCACTCGTGGGAAGCCTGGGGAGCTGGCCTCTTCCCAGCCGGGCAGCAGGGCCTACAGCGATGTCCCCATGCCTGTGGGAGAGCAGCAGCCAGGAGCAGCCCCCTACTCTTGTCCAAGGCCAGCCAGCTGGGCTCAGGGCGAAGCGGCCCATCTGCCGTGTCAGGAGGTGCAGGTGCCGGACTCGGCTCCGGCCCAGAGCAGGGGTCCTGGGGGAGGAGGAGAACAACTGAGCATGCTGTGCCCTGTGCCCGCCTCTGCCTGGGCACCTCAGGGCCTCAGAAAGGAGGCAGCTTCTCACTGCTCCAACGGGCAGAGCTTCCAGCAGTCCGAGAGCACAGCACACCTGGAGGCAGAGGCAGGCAGCTAGGCAGGCGACACCAGAGTCACACACACATTTACATACACAGATTAAAGATATCTGTGTGTCCGCTAGTGCAAAGGAAAGAACAGACTGAGAATATCACAAACATACAATGAACTGAGACTATAAGAAACACAGGCTCTTGGGGGTCCTCGGTGGGCACGTATCTCCTAGGTAACCATACATGGTGTTGGTAATCCATAATTCACACAGTGTAATGCACGAAAATACTGCTGCTTTCTCAAGAGAATCGCCCTACTCTTCCCTCACCCACTTCTAGCAAAAGCCTTGTCCTAGAACACAAACCTCAAGCCAGAACTGGCCCAGTGTAGAAGAGCCTGAGGGGACAAGATGCTAAAGGGAAGTAGGCCCCCAGGAGAAAGAAAGCTGAGTAAGAGGAGGAAAAATGAAAACAATGTAGACTTTAGTTCAAAGGACTGTATCAGGGACAGTGGTGGTGCACAGATGGCAGCAAACAGGACCTGCTGAAGTGGGATGCTAACAGCAGCAGGGACTGGGAGGTCCAGGGGAACTTCACCCTTCTTAGGATGTGAAACTCTGCTCTAATGTAGGAAGGCCTGGGCCGGTGTAGTTAGCGCCTGTGTCAGGGGAGAGAGCCAAGAGTGGGGTGAGTGTAAGGCACACAGTAGGGTTTCCCAGCCAGCAGTCTTCTTTCCCCATGTCCCGGTCATGGCAACTGTGTGAGGTTTCATTAGTCCCCTCTTACGTGAGAGAGCTGTTCCAAGACCCTGTCAGATGCCTGAGGCTATAGATGGCCCCCACCTGTGTACCAGCAGTCTGACACCGAGTCCACATGATGACAGAGACGGCGGCAACAGTGACTGATGGGCAGATATTGGATGAAGAGTGGATTTGCAGGGCAAAGGCATAAGTCACCCCTGACTGCGACAGAACAGGAGGGTGAGAGACTATCTCAATACTCCAAATGATGGGCAATTAAAAACCTGTGGAATACTTTTTTTTTTTGGTGTGTGTGTGTGTGTGTGTGTGTGTGTGTGTGTATTTTAGGGAAGGGTCTACAGGATGTTCAGGATCTCAGGACTAGATCGGACTTGTAGTGATCCGCCTGTTTACAGCCTCCCAAGAGCTGGGATTGCGCAAGCCACCACGCCCAGTCTCAACTGCTATCTCAGCCCGCCTTTGGGGCGGGGCCAGCTGGCCTGCCCGGGGATCCAATCCCCGGCCCCTGCGCCTCCTTGCAGGTGCTTCAATCTGCTGAGCTATTTGGCTGGCCCCCTTTTTTGGGGGGGGGGTCTTTTTGAGGCAGGATCTCACTATGCAGTTCTGGCTGAGCTCACTTTGTAGCCCAGGCTGGTCTTGAACTCACACCGATCCTCCTGCCTCCACCTTCCAAGTGTTGTTTTCCTTTTAATATTTTCGGTTTACTGTTGAACATGAGGCGCTAAAACCATAGAAAATACAGGTTCAGATATGTGGGGGTACCATGTCCCCAATTTACGGATGGAGAAGGCAGGCTCAGGGTGTGCTTGGACCCAAACTTCTGGATGAAACTGAACCTATGGCAGGGGTGGTGAAGAGTGGCAGGGTTCTCTGCTCTCAGGTGGAGATCAGGACTGGTGGGGGCCTGGCCTCCTTCCCTCCACCTCCCGCCACTGGGACCTGGCACGGGCCCGGCGGGGAGCAGGGAGCTGGTGCCTTGATCATCCACTTTCAGCCTCCAGAGTGGTGAGCGATAAATCTCTCTTTTCATCAGTTTCCTGACCAGAGGTGCAGCTGACTGGAACCCGAGTTAGTACATCCCCAAGGGGCGTCCCTCTGTATGGTTCTGTCCCCTGAACCCCAGAGGTACAGGATGACAGTCCACTCAATGACCCTGTTGGCCTCCTTTACCCTTTAAAGGTGCTATTTCCAAATCCAGTGACCTCTGGAAGGCGTGGGTGTGATGCATAAGAGCTTGTTTTTATTTATTGTCACTAATAAATTGCTTCGACCAAAGCAGGGATGGCGCAGCCTCGGCCGTGCCTGTTTTCTGGCCTTGACCCGTGGCCATCCTGCCTGCGGCTCCGTCTCCAGCTCCTGCATACAGTTCTCCGTGGGTGCAGCCCACACTACCCGAAGCATCTTCAAGGCCTTGGGCTGCAGGGCAGAGGAGGCCTCGGGAGGATTTTCAGACTAAACTCCCGCAGGGAGCTGCCTTCTCAAGGGCACAGCGCGTCCCCCTCCCCCCCGCCCCCACTCTCAGCAGCTGCAGCTGTCCAGGCGCGGCCGGAAGCTCTGGGGTAGTGCACTGGCGGGCTGGAGCCCCATTCCGAGAGCCCGAACTTCAGGGAACCCTGGGAAGGCACAGGGACCGTGCGGGGTCAGAGACAGCAGGTCGCATTTGACCCGTGCTGGTCTTGTGTCATCAACCAGGGGGACAGGAGGGGAGGCCTCTTCACATCTCTGCACCTGATGTGTCCTGGCGACCATGAGAGCAGGGTGGGAAGGCCTTGGCCAGGGTA
>NDGM011095902.1:0-10343 GCA_002564305.1 Octomys mimax | reverse complement strand
TGGGGATTGAACTCAGGCCCCTGTACTTGCCAGGCAAGCACTTATTCCACTGAGCCATCTCCCCGGCCCCTCATTTTCCTTTTTACAAAATCTTTTTCCAGTCTCCTTTTCTATCATTTAGTTTCTTTGGGGTTTTATTGCTATTGTTGTTTGTTTGTTTTGAGACAAGTTCTCACTGTATAGTGCAGGCTGGCCTTGAACTCACTAAATAGCCCAGGCTGCCCTCACACTCCTGGTGATCCTCCTGCCTCAGCCTCTCGGGCACTGGGATGACTGGTGTGCTTCAGTACACATGGCTACCATTTAGAATTTTCCAGACATGCTATACAGTATGAGTCCTTTTATGTAGTGAAGAAATATGATCGAACGCCTTGAAGAGCTCAATCCATTCCTGCCCAGTCATAATAGGAAGAATTCTGGTGTCCACCGCGTTAGCCAGTGGCATGCACATGTCAAGGAAGAGCCCAGAGTCACAGACTAAGCAGGCAACACACAACCAGGGAAAAACAGACACAGCCAGAACTCAAGTGTGCGGCGGCCGCACTGGCAGTGTCTGGCTGCAAGCCCCGAGCTCCTCACCCCTAGCACTAGTGGTGTGGGGGAAGCCGGCTACTGGGTCTACCGGGCTCGGGCAAGGTCATGCCACCCACACCTGGATTTCCTGCAAGTAGGCCAGAACCCAGGGCAATGCAAAAATCGATGTTCCTGCTGTGAGGCACAAGGTCAGTGGATTCAGAGATGTGTGTCGTTGGTCCCAACCCTGATGTCGCATCCCCAGTTTGAGTGGGTGTGCAGTGGATGCCCTGTAACAGAAGGAATTGGGAGGGGGCCACTTACGAGGGACCAAAGCCCGCCGCACCCACTCTCACAAGCTCTTCCAGTTTGCACGTGATCCACCACTCCCACCTGGGCCGAGTCTCAAACGGACAGTAATGAGGAGCTGGGGAGCATTTGGCTCATGTTCTGTGTCAGCTCCAGAGAGCACCGGGCAACAAAAAGAAGCCCTGAGGGATTCCTAGAGGTGGAATAAAGTCTGAGTGTCACCGAAACAGGTGACAGCACAGATGTGTTTCAACCTGGAGAGCGGCCAGGAGTGTGACACACATCTGCCATCTCAGTGCTCTGGGAGGCTGAGGCAGGAGGATGGCAAGTTCAAGTCCAGTCTGTGTAAATGAGTGAGACACTGACTCAAAATAAAAACAAGGAATCAAAAGGGGCTGGGAGTGGACATCAGTGGGCTCACTCCTGTGCACTGCAAAAGCCAACACCGGAGCCTGGCAGGGGTCGGGGCTGGAGAAGGACCCAGGCTCTGGAGGAGAAACAGCGGTGGCCATCGGGGACCAAGGTCCTGGATCCTGAGGCAGCAGGGCGGTGGTGGAGGTGCCTCACACCAGTTCCTGCCCACCCACCCCGCCTGCCCTGGCCCACACCTGTGGCCCAAATGTGGGCTTTTGAGGATGACCAGGCACTGGGGGCACGCATTGCATACTCTCCTGAGATCCCGGAGCCCCCAGCCAGCTGCTGGCAGGAGGTTTCTGTGACCTCTACTCCAAGGACGGTCACCAGGCACCATGCGCAGGGCCCTGTCTCCTGCCGCTGGTCCTCTTCCTCCTCCTCATCTTCTGCCTGAAGGAATCAAACACTGCCAGGCCTGGGGCCGCTGGTCCTGCACAGCCCAGGGAAGCTGGGGACCCTGAATCACCACACACACACACACACACACACACACACTGCACACTCAGACATACCCACAGCCTCAATTTATCTCCACAATTATTCCTTCTGCTGTGGACACACAGACCATCTGTGCGTTTGGCCTACTCAGGAAATCTTCCAAAATGCAGCAAAACATTCAAGGTGGCTGCCGCTTCAGTGTGTGCGTGGAGATGATACAGTGGCCCCTCAGTCCACAGACTCAATTCTTTCCACCGAACTTCATGAGAACGACATCAAATTCACTGGTTACGTTCAATGTTAACCTTATGGGGAAACTTGATTTGGCTCTCATCCAATTCCGGCGGTGACCACAATGGGCAGAGAATTAAGTTTGTGAACCGAACTGTAAACAGTGAACTTCTTTTCCAACTCCTTTTCCATTCCTACAGTGAACACACAGGCATCCCACTTACATTTGGAAACACTGAAGAGCACAATAAAGTCTCTTTTTGTCTGTTGGGTTTTTGTTGCTATTTTTGAGACAAGGTCTCACTACATAGCACAAGCTGGCCTTGAACTTGATACCGTCCTCCTGCCTCAATCAGCCGAGTGTGGGATGACAGGCGAGGGGCACCACACCTGGCTGCTACAGTCTGTCTGGCACAGACAGCAAACAGCACTCTGCAGACTTGCTCCCCAGTAATCTCACTCGAGCCCACACAGAGCCCCCCATCTCACAGAGACACACTCAAGGTTGTGGGGATCTGAGGACTGTCCGGGGCCACCCAGCTGGCACGTGGTAAAAGCTGAAAAGCGGGTGCCTTCTCCGGGAACAAGGCTCCCTGTGTTTTAGGCAGGGAGAGGCAGGGAGAGACGGGGGAGGAGGGCAAGCACGAGAGGCGCGCAACAAGCCGTCTTACTCATTTGATTATAAAATATTGCTGAGCCGCCAGATGGTAGAATAGCAGCTGCCACTCTTCATTTCTTACCTGGGCTCCATTTCAGGGCCTGAAGAATGCATGAAATCCAAGAAGCCCCTTGCGGTCCCATGAAGACACTGTGAGCGACCGCCTACGCTTTGGCATGCAGCCTGCCCCGCGGCACCTACCAGATGTGGGCCCCTGCTGGCACGCTGGTCCCCTGCCTGAGTGACCTCGGCCTCAGGCTCTGCTGCATAATGAATCCTGGCTCAGGGCCACTGCATACCCTCACAGGTGACTCAGCTGGCCCCTTGCGATAGGACATCAAAGGCCACGTCCCTGCCTCAGAGATCAAAGCCCAGGCAGAACGAGTTCACCCCGGCGCCCAACTGTCTGCTCGCTGATTCTGCCTTTTCCTTGTTTCCTTTAGTTTTTAATAAAGGGACTGGTAGTACACCTCTGTCATCCTACCACTTGGAGGTGGTAGGGAGGCTGAGGCAGGAGGATACACTGTGAATCTGGGGCCAACCTGGGCCACCTAGCAAGGCCCTGAGAATGGATAATTGAGGTTATGCAGATGCCTGGGAAAGAAACACACAGCTGAATGTGACCAGCTGTGAGGGCTACGTCAACTTCAGCAGCCGGACAAATGCCACTCTGTCCCCTGGGGACACTTCATAGTCACAGAATCATGCAGGACCACCTGGAAGAGTCTCCTTGAAGGAGGAGCCACTGTGTCCCTTTTGACCGAACCTGGCCCTATTTCCAGGTACTGATGTGTGCATGGTCGTCGAGGAATTTCCCTTTCCTTTCAATTGGCTCTAAGCAATGCGTATTGGTCCAGCTGAGGTGCAGGTACATGGTCTTCGAAGCAAGGACCACAAGGCAGTGCTTCCCTAGGTGCTGCAGCTNNNAGCCGTGTTCCACGCTGTCAGGTGGGATCGAGAAGAGGCTACGACTTCCCAGGGCATACGAGATTGCACACCAGAGGCAAAGCACCAACCCCAAAGCATTAGATGCTATCTCAGGTGCGTCGTCAGGTCACTCTTCCTGCACGTCCCTCTCCTCCTCTCTGCTACTGGCAGAGGAGATTTCAGGCCTCCCACGCAGCCCAGCTCACACACTTTGCCACACTCCCACTCCCACCGCTGCTCATCCTCAGGCCACGCCCTTCTTCACAAACTGACAAAACCCAGGTCCAGGCTTTGGTTCTGGATAGCCACCATCGTGGCTGGACTTCGGGCCCCTTTGGTTCCCCACAACTACAAATATGCCTTAGTATCTTCATTCTCGCCGTGCATTGCACTGGAAGTGTCTTGTTTTGTTTTGTTTTCTTCCGGAACTGGGGGTGGAACTGGCTCCTCAGCTTTCCAGGCAAGCACGTATTCCACTGAGCCATCTCCCCGGTCCTTGGAAGTGGTAGACTGGAATGAACTCAGTAGGATTCCAGTAACTTCTCCATGGGATTACAAATACGAATTTCCTGGGCCCTGACGGGGACCTGGGAAGGGCACTCTATAGAGAAAAGCACGGCACGGGGGCTGGTGAATGTGCGCCACTGGATAGCGGCACAGCCCCACCTCTTCAAGTCCTTCCAGTAACAGGATTTACAGGGCTACCCTGACTTTCACTAAAAATAGTAAATCCCCGCCCAGCACTCAGGCTTGGTCAGGGATACCTTAATGCAGATTAAGCAGAGCGAGCCAGGAGTGACTTTCCTGTGACTGAATGGAAGGCGAGGTGTCACTAAATACAGACGGGACTCCCTAAGAACTGTGCCAGGAGTCGCGGGCGCATCCACAGGGGTTGGAGGGGGAGAAAGACAGAGCCAGGATGCAGTGGGCCTGAGGTCTCTCCTTGCCACCTGCGGGGCTTCCCCATCAATACTGCTTCCTCTCTGAGCCTCACTGTCCAAGAATGGAACACCAAGGAAGCACTGCACCCCAAATCCCACTGGCTCTGCACAAGCAAGGGGAGGGAAAGGGCGAGCCCTCCATGCCCTTGGCGGGATGGCTGGGCAGGGAGGGAGGGCACATTGGGAGGTGGTGAACATACCCATTTGCTAAAGTAAATACAATGTTGCATGCAAATAGATACAGGATGTTCTTGGGACACTGGGTCCATGACATCAGAGACATCTTACTCAGATGTAGTTTACGGGATAGACACACCTCAGAATCCAAGAAAGAATTGGGTGTGGTGGTGTACCCCTGTAATCTTAGCACTTAGAGGGCTGAGGCAGGAGGATCACTGCCAGTTCAAGGTCAGCCAGGACCACATACCAAGATCCTTTCTCAAAAAAACAAACCACAGAAAATGAGAAGAGGTGGGGCAGTGGGGAGCAGTGTACACACTGGGCCTCGGGTGGGAACAGGCGGAAGGCACCCCTGCCATCGGGTGCCCTTGGAGCCTGGAGCAATGACTTCCTGCCTGTGCTTCAGAGACAAGGCCACCAAGGCCGCCTGAAGACCCAGCCTGGAGGTGGCCTCAGGTGGGGCAGGCCCCATGGCACTGACCACGCTGATTTCTGGCTGAGCCCTGGGGTCTCTTAGTGATTCTCCACCCCTGACCTCCACACCTCTGGTCCCCAGCTCTGCGCCCACGCCCACGGTATTAGGACCTGAGCCCCATTCCTGTTCCCTGGCCTCACCTGCAGACTCCTGGAGTCACCCTCACCCTCACAAAGGTATCAGAAGAATTTTTTTTCCTTCTAAGCCTAAAGCCTGGTGAGGGAGCTCAGGGTCCACCCTGGGGACCAACAGCCACTTGCTGAGGATAGCCAGGGGCTGACGTGGAAGAATGGCTCCACTGAAAACAGAAACCAGCAGGGAGATAGGCCTTAATAAACAATGCAGTGGACAGGCTGAGGCAGGAGGATGCAGTCCCAGCCCAGCCTGGGCAACTTAGTGACTCATAGAAAGCCTGTCTCAAAATAAAGAATAAAAAGGGCTGAGGACACATCTCAGTGTAAGGCCTGGGTTCCATTCCCAGAACTGCAATAAATAAAAAAGAAGCCTGAGGGTTGGGGAGATAGTTCAGTGGTATAAGTGCTTGCCTGGCAAGCACAAGGTCCTGAGTTTAATCCCTGGTACCACCGAAAAAGAATAAGAAAAGAAAAGAGAAATCAACTAAAAAGAAGTCCAAGAACATAATTCTGCTCCAGGGAATTTTGATGAAATGAAAGGGCCAGGGCCTGGTAGGTCGGAAAAACGAGGGGGAGGAGAGAAGCTCAAGAAAACAGGGCTAGAGCTGCAGAATGGGGAGGATGGGCTGAGGCCTAAGAGGCAGAAACACAGGGACAGCAGGGCCAAAGTACTGCAGGGGCGTGGGGTCACACTGCCCTCTCACCCCAGGGGCACAGCACATAGCCCAAGGCGCCAAAGCCCCCCAGCGCCTTCCTCCTGCAGCTGGACTTCCCAAGGTCCCTGGGGTCAGAGAACTTGAGCACTGTCCCCAGAGGTAGGAGGGGCCCAGGAAGATGGTGACACACAGCAGCAGGCTGGGGCAGCCAGCACAGAGCAGCCAGCAAAGGCACTGGGGGGTGGGGGCAGCCTGAGCCCCACAGTGTGCACTCAAGGCCAGCCTGGGCTCCACAGCGAGACCCTGTCCAAACAAACCAAGAAGAGAAAAGAAAACCAAAAGCACCAGGAAGCATCCTGCAGGCTGAGAACTGTGCGTACAGTAGTAGCAAGAGGACGGCTCCTGCCATGCAGCCCCACAAGGCCTCACCCTGCTTGGAGGGGCTGCGGCCTGTACTCCAAATGGATCTGCTGGACAGGGCCAGCGCCGGCCTCCCGCTGAGAAAGGGCCACAAACCAAGGCTGAGCCACCCGGAGAGCCAGCGGCTGAGTACCCGTGACAGGAAGGCTTTTTGCCGCTGCTCCTGCAAGATGGAGACCATGTAGATGCTAGTCCACAGTGGAAGTTGTGAGCACGAGACAAGGTGGGTGTCCACGATGGAGTGGAGATGGCCAGTTCACCCTGCCACCCCCTTGGCCTACCCAGCTTGTCACTGCTGACACTCACAACATAATGGAGAGGTTTCTTTGGCTCACGGTTTCAGGGTATTCGGTCTATGTCTGGCAACCCCGAGGCAAGAGCACCGTGGTGGAAGGGGGAGCATAGACACTCAGTATGTGGTGGCCAGAAGCAGAGCAGGGGAACAGCCAGAGAGGAAGGGGAGGGACCAGATACAGAGCCAAGGTCACCCTCCATGATCCCCCAGACACACCCAGAGGTGGGCTTCCCTACTCCCCAGTTGGTTCCTAGGCCAACCACACTGACGGTGCAGCTTCTGTCACACGAACCCTGACGGGCTCCAGGCTGATGTCACACATGCTTGGGTCTCTGGGCAGAGTCCACCATGATGGAACTGTCCCTCACACCTCTCTGCGGGTCACTTAGTCCTGGGGGCCTCTGTGTGTTCCCCTGTACAGCTGTCACCTGCCTGTAGCACAGAGTCCCTAGGAGACAGTGAAGACATATGACTGGGTGTCACCATCTCCTCTGGGTGTCCTGCTCCAGAGCTCCATCCAGAGCATGGAGACAGAAAGGACCTCAGCATGAGTTCTCCACACTTCCTAAATCTCGGAGGCCTGGAGAGAGGAGGACAAATCACCCACTTACGAGGACAGACATAGTAAGCCATTAGCACAGGCACCATCTGTAGCACCGCTTTCCGAGGAATCAAACCCCCTCCGACGTGGCTCTAAATAACTCCATTCTCTACTGGAGTGACCAAGGCTGTGGGCCACAATGAAGCCCTGACTGAGGTGAGAATCCGCACACCCACAGATGGCCGCAGCGAACCGGCTCCTGCCTGTGTCTTAAAATGGAAATCAAATCAGAATACAAGTTGTTCCCCAACATGAAGGAAAGGAAGGCCCTGGGATGAGGAGCACGCTCGAGGCACAGCCCCTCCTGTGATCCTCCTCGCAGCAGCCTCCTCCTTCGAGCAGCATGGAGGAAACAAACGGAGTCTCAAAAAGAGACAGGGAACCTGCTTGGGGCTCACAGGGCCTGAAGCAAGAACTGCGATTGAGCCCCGCCAGCCAAGGATGGCGGGTCACTGGCATAGCGGAGAAGGTGGATTCCAAGCAGCCTCAGGTGACAGAGCCTGGCCCAGGCAGGGCAGCTGCTCGGGCCACCCAGGTGGACAACTCATCCAGCATAGAAGCCAAGAACTTCCCAGGGAAGCTCTGGCCTGGGCCTGAGCCAAGCACAAAGGCCGGAAGGAGAGGGCTGCCTGTCCTGGGATGGCCGTGGTCCAGCTCAGCAGGACGCAGGGCGGAGGGGAGGAGGGAGGACCGCAGTGGCCCGCAGCCCAGGCTGTAGCCACGGGCATCTGCTGCGAGAGAGCGGAGGCGCAGGTTTCACGGGAGCAGGGAGCGGGAGGGGACGCTGCCCAGATCCTGGCCTAAGGGAGCAGTCGAGCGCACACAGCCCCCAGGGAGGTACGGCAGGCAGCCAGGGGCCGGCAGCTTACTCCCTCCACGTGCTGCCTGTGGTCACCCCCAAAAGAGGCCAGGCATGTGGGTCTTCTGCTTCTGTTTTTTTCATAGTCCCATAATGAATCAAACTCAGGGCCTTGTGCTTGCCAAGCAGGCGCTTATGCCACTGAACTATCTCCCCAGCCCTCACTTTCTGTAATTTTTAAATTTTGAAACAAGTTCACACAAAGTTATTAAGTGGCCCAGGCTCCACTCAAATTTAAGATCCTCCTGCCTCAGCTTCCCAGCTTCCCTTTTCATAAAGTAAGGATATCCAGGCAATGAGAAGTGACTTCTCTCCCAAGGCACCTTCCAGGGAATTCTAGACAAACCTGAGCTGGGGTTTAGTGACCCACACACTCAGCCACAAGGAGCCCCACAGACCCCCTCGGGGCACAGGGAGCCCCACAGGCCCCATCGGGGCACGGTGCACCACTGGGCTGGATGGGGATGTTGCTGTCCATCTGACGGTCCGCTGTGGGCACGGGGCCACTGGTGCACAGCTCTGCTGCCATGGCAACCACAGCCCTAACAACTTTGGCATTTCCACAAGCTCTGATTGATCTGGATTCGAGATTAACATTACAATGGACCGGTGTTTGCATTTAATTTCTTTTAATTGGCTTTTACATAACCCGCTGGGTCTCACCTTTCTAACCACAGGGCACAGGGCAGAGAGTTCCTGCCAGGGACGCCTGGTACAAGCGAGATGCTGCCACCTCCTCAGATGACACGGGTTAAATGCCTTTGCTGGGTCCCAACAAGGGATCTCGGGCCTGAGCAGCTCAGAAGGACAGTGGCACCTCGTCTAACACCAGCACCCATATTCAGTGAGCTCAACCCATCAGACCTAAGGTGGGGCTCAAAGTGGGGCAGAGACACAGGACCTGGTTGGTCGCTGCACTCTAGGGCTTTGCCACAGGCACAAAAGACCTATTTTTCAGAAAATGCCAGCCCCTGAGATGTGCTAGACAAGGACATCGGGTACAAGGTACACAGGGGACACCAGGAAAAGCAGATCAGCCACTTGAGATGAATGCTCACTTTTCATTTGTTCATTTGCTTTTGTTTTTTTGAGACAGGCTGGCCTGCAACTCACAGCAGTCCTCACTATGTAGCCCACTATGTAGCCCAGGCTGGCCTCCAACTCACAGTGACCCTCCTGCCTCAGCCTCCTGACTGCTGAGAGGGCCGGCACACTGTCAGCTTGCTTCCTGAAGGAAGCGGGTGCTTGCCAGGTACAGGTGCAGAGAGGCAGCCTGGGTCCCCAGCAGAAGTGCTCCGAGTGAAAAGCACGAGGCTGCCACGGACAGTCTGTCCCCCAGTGACCACTTCAGTGGCCAGTTGGCTGGTGGAAGACAGGAAGCAGCAGGACCTGCCTCAGGCGGATCTGAGCTGGCCATGGTCTACACAGGGGACTCAGGAATAACACAGTCTGGGTTTATCGATCTAGTCACTACGAACACACAACCTGGCCTAGACAAGGAAGGGCTTTCTTTGTATTACAAAACAAAAGAACAGGGGCTTGAAGTCTAGGGTTCAGGCCGTGATCCAACAGCAAGAGCCCATTGAGGACCCAGCATTCTTTGGCTTGATCCAAGCATGTCAGCTGCAGCCTCGTGGTCACAAGAGGGCTGCCCCACTTCCTGAAATCACACAGGCTTTCCAGGCAGGAAGAAGATAGATAAGCCAAAAGCCTGCCTTGACAGTTGGGCTTTTCATTTAAGAAGGGAAGCCCCTGCTCTTGGCCTTGAACTAACACCTCACGGATGAGACTCTCAGGCTTCCACTGTTGGGAGGTCAGGCTTTCACTTTCCAGCCTTCTGGGAGAAAAGAAGTACCTGCTGTTCCCCCTTGTGCCTCCTGGGGCTGGCGCCCTCATTTAGCTGCCAATGGTCACCTTCCCGTGGCATCCTCTGAGCCCTCTCCATATGCCAAAGAGCAGGGAAGCCCTGTGTCAGTGAGGCTTGCACACAAGTGCTCCTAGCACCACATCCCATGATAACACAAAGCAGAAACACACCAAAATGCCTGCCAGGAACAAAAATAAACCCCAAAAGTGGACTACTTGTATGGGGGAATACTATACAGTCATGTAAAAGCAAAACACCATATGACCTGGCAGAGATGCATTACACTATGCTGAGCATGGGGCTGACACATCAAAAGTGTAGTCTGTGCTTCCATTCACCGCCAAAAAAAAAAAAAAAAAAAAACCAGGACACCACAACTCAGCAAGATTCCTGCCCTTTTAGGGCCAGGGATATAGCTCAGGGGC
>NDGM011095893.1:0-12494 GCA_002564305.1 Octomys mimax | reverse complement strand
CTGTCATTCTTGACAAGATGAAAATGGACACTGGAGTAGAAGTTTCTGATATTGGAAGCCAAGGTAAGTGATTTGTAGCTTTTAGGTGATCTGTTGTTCTATCAAGTATATGTACAGATAGTGTATATTAACTACATAGGGATAAACCATTATAAATACTGACACAGCTACATAAAGGGACATGCTTTTCCTTTTTATGAGGGGCTGTTTTGTAATTGAAATTTCAACTAAGACTATTTTGTACTACGAAACATTCTTTACATTGTCTACTACAGTAGCCACAACCCTTGTGTAGCTATTAAGCATCTGACTTGGGTGTCCAAGAAACTGAATTTTGAATTTTTGGTATAAAATTAACTACATGAGGCTAGTGGCTACCATATTATAGTACAGATTTGGAACTCACAGAATGCCAGTTCTGCTTTTGGCTGGCCTATACAATAAAACCATGAATTGCTTTTTATAGTATAAATATTACCTTGATCCTAGAACTAGTCTGGCAGATATATTTATTAGGTTTGCTGACTGTGTTAAAGAATGCTCATAGGCCTGCCTTCATAGAAGAAAATTACTGCTGATGAATATTATGGAGAGCCTATTGGTTATTGAAATTAGGCAAATATGTGAAGAAAAAAAATCACCTTTTTATTTGAATCTCATTACTGCAGAACTTTAGTGTGTATAAATATATTCCTTACTACCCATATATATTCATTATGTATGTCCTTACCCATATATATTATATGGGTAAGGAAATAAGTTTCTTCAACACAAGGACCTGCCTTTAGAAGTTTTTCCATGTCAAAAATTTTTACATCAGCCATATTATTTTACAACTGTGGTTTCTGTATCATTGAGTGGACCTACTTAGTTTAACCATTCCCATACTGATGAATATGTTTTCTGCATTTCTTCTAGAGTTCTTATGTTTACATGCATCTTTGATTAATGTAATAATTAGACATTGTTAATTAAGTTAATAGTTAGAAATTGTTTCTGGTTTGAAAGATAATTCTTTCAATCAAATTATGAAAGGAGACCTGAGATAACTGGGAGGATGGAGCAGGTAAAGCCTTTCTAAATGTAAGTAAACTGAAAGACAATCAACTGGGAAAAGGGTTAATTCACATTACAGCACATAGTTACACACAAACATACAGGTACCTACAAGAGGGGCTAAGTGTTGTGTATTGTTGAAGAAAATGAGCAAAATATATAATAGTTATAAAATGGAAATGATCATTAATATCAGCTTTCTTCATTGTCAGTCATGGCAATAAAAGAAATAAAAAAAAATGGCAGTTTTTCTTTTAAACTGTATTAGTATTAAAATCAGCATTCATAAATGTCTATGAGGAATGGATTTTTCATTTACTGTTTCTGATGGTTCTGATTGTATATCTTAAAATAGCACAGATTAGCTTCATTTAGCTCAGTTACTTTAAGTGGCTGCTTCAACAAAGCAGTCAGGCTCAGGTTGCTGTGGTTCGATCCCCTGAAGGCATTCGGAGCAAAAAAAAAAAAAAAGAATCTTCAAATCAACTCCTATTACAATATGTGCCAAGGGTAATTTCATACTCAAGAGTTTCTCCAGAGCTCCAGGGCCACTTCAGCAGAGAAAGTTTGGAAAGAACAAAGTACATGTATTTGTAAGTTGCTAGAATAACTTGGGCTGTTAGCATAGAAATGGCTGCTTTAGAACCTGATAGAAATAAATTCATGTGGAAATTTTATATTGCTTTTCTTAGATGCCCCAATAGTACTCTCAGATAGTGAAGAAGAAGAAATGATCATTTTAGAACCAGACAAGAACCCAAAGAAAATAAGGTAACAATTCCTAGTTCATTATACATTTTATATATATTTAGACTCTTCTATAGAAAGATTTCCCCTTCACTATAAATTCAACTATTGTTTCACCTTATGCTTAAAAAAAATAAGGGCACGCAACTTGATAAAACAGGTCTTTCCAAATTATTGTTTTTATTCTCGTAACTGCCACATTGTATGTTCTATGAAAAAAACTTATTTCATTTACCCACCATGCTATCAGTGAACTGTTAATTTACTTTATTCACAGAACACAGACCAGTGCAAAACAAGAAAAAGCACCAATTAAAAAGCCAGTGAAAAGGAGAAAAAAGAAGAGAACTGCCAACTAAAGCTAACATAGTTGTTTGTATATAAAACTATTAAAAAGATATTTATTCAGGGTTAATAATGCACAGCATGCGTTTTATTCACAAGTTCACAAGTCCATTAAATTGAGTTTTGGGGGCTTTAAATGTTGTATTTTAAAATTAGCCTAGGAAATGTTTTGTGTGTCAGTTTTCACAAAAGCTTTCTAACCCATCTGTAGCCTCAAAACCTTAATGGTTTAAATAACATTTTATATCGTACTGTACAATAACCTATAAATCAAGTTAACTTTTCCAAGGTAAATATTGTCATAATTCCATCACAAAGTAAAAGTAACTGACTTACAGAAAAAGATTTCCAAATGTATTTATTAATTCTTGACCTGATAGCTGGCATCATTAATACTTTATCCACTTAAAATTAGTCAAATATCTAAGTAGATACATGTACAAAAGATATACAAATTAAAACCATTTAAAAAGGGATAGCGTAATTGGTCCTTGGCCATAACTTCTATATTCAGAAATGATTGTGAAATTAAAACCTAAAGTAAAAACTGTACACCATTTACTCCGAGGGATTGAACAAGGGCAGTCTTCACACATTTAGTGTCTCGGGGGGGTTGAGGAGAGAAACACCGTGATACCTATAAAGAGGGAGGAAAAAAAATCCACTTTTACTAAACATTGATGTGACGGAGATCCTACGATAGTAATACATGCACTGGAAACTAAATGCTATTTCTTAGGTTTTTCGAATCATTGCTGATTTTAAACATGTATGCAGCCCCCCACGCAAGGAAACTAAACTATAGCGTTCTCCAAACACATGACCTGTTAAAAGAACACTTTCTTAGTCTGATGGATTAGTGTAGCCTTTAATAAGTTTCAGAAGCATAGTCTTATGTGCAGTATCTCTAGTCAAGTCTTACTTTGAATTTTTGTATTTTTCTCTTATTGACTGTTGTGCATGCTGTGGTGCTCTGAGGTAGGTCTGGTGAAGGTCCATGAGACAAGGCTTAAGACTCTCCAGGGTATATCCAGTCTTTTGAACTAATGATTCAGGCTACAAAGGGAGTAAAAAACTACTGAGTTGTTTGGTCAGTAACAGTAAAGTAGACACAAATTAATAGCTGGTTCACAAATCTTTGGCAGACAATTGACATCTCATTTTTCTGAGGCCACTGTTGCATGTTTAATGCTGACTTCCATTTTTATTGCTTTCCCTGCCAACAGCTCAGATGGTGCAAATTCGTTAGGTGCACCTTTCAAGTCCCAAGTTTACAACTGAGCTTTTAGGTGCCAACTCTAAGATGTCTCAAATGGTGTACATAACTGAGCAAGTTAAGATCTAGGTAGCCATCAGCTCTGTGGGACAATTGTGAACTTCTCAGTACCAGCATTTGGTCTTAAGGTTGACGTGAAGACTAATACATACCCAGCTTTGTCCTGTGACTGTGTAGAGTGCTAAATGAAAGGCCGCTCCAGCAATAACTGATGGCAAATACTTCAAGTATGGGTCAGCATCTATCAAACTTAATTCTCCCAAAAACTGCAATGAAAAACATCCAGGATCAAGAGTTCTAGAATGCAAATTTCAAATCTTTGCCTTCTGATAGTTTTTTTCTGTAGACTGTAGTAACCCTGGACAAAATACTCTACAGCCTCATCTTTTAGCTATACCTACTGTAGTATTTTAATGCTTTGCTCCAGTCTCCTACACTTTCCCTCTTTGAAAACAAACTACCTCCTCCCAGAACTTCACCCTTAAACCACTCCTCTCAGTACTTTCCCAATATGATCATCTCTTGGTATCCACAGAAAAACCTCTCCAGGAACCCAAAGTGCACACCCAAGTCCATTATGGGATGTACTCTCTGCAGATAACTTTCATCTTCCTGTATACTTCAAATCCTCAAGATTACTTACAATACCTAATAAACATAGAAGCTCTACTGAGAGAACAAGGAAATGTCTATACATGCGCAGTATAGATGCAAGTTTTTTACTCAATACTTTCTGTGGTTGAGTCCATAATGCAGAACCCATAGATAAGGAGGCCAACTGTGTGTAGGCTTTCTGTTCCCCATAGTACAACATTCATTTGTCCCTGGATTACTGAATCTCTTGAGCAAAGCTATACTAATGAAACAAGAGCTTGCTCCTAATAATCTCCAACAAAATGAAAATACCTTACCATTGCCAAGCTTTCAACTTTGCAGTTTGCAGGCTGCTGATGCAGAAAGTACTGGGTAAGAAACTGATTTACTGTTGGTGCAGCTAAGTCAAAAGCAAGGACTTTCAAAACTAAATGTTCCATTCTTAGAACTTGTTTCTTCGAGTAAGTATCATCTGTAATGTACACAAATTCTGCTACTTCTGGGGGGTATATTTCTTCAAACTTTCTAAAATGCAAAAGGTTTTAAACAGTAAGTCCTTCTAAAAGGTAAACAGCAAAGTTTCTTATCCAAATTCTGAAATCCCATTAGTTGAATGTATGGAATGATTCTAAAACCCAGTCTACCAAATGCATTTTCACTGCAGCTGGACCGTCATTTCTAGTGGCTGAAATTTAGGGAACACACGTGTAAGGAAATTAAACATGTTCCTTCTTAAATCTTTGTTTTCATGTCCCAAAGGGGAGAATATTGCTTATATGCCAGATAGCACTTCATACAGAAGAAACCAGACTTCTACACTATGGTCTAGTCAGTTACTAAAATATAGCTAGTCTCTGTCCAAAGCACCCTGAAATCAAGATTTTAGGAAGATCAATGTTCTGGATTAGAAAAGTGTTTTTTCAACTTCTGCCAAATACCTCCAAATTAGAGCCTCTTTGCCCCATGATTCTGCTGCTTCTGGGCATGTGCATTTCTGTGTAGTATGTTGAAATGTTATAATTTTTAAAAGGTCATAATCTCTATAGAGAAGGCTAGTGATGAACCCAGTGAACCAAGCTGGACTTACGAGGCTAGCAGCATAGCAGCAGTGCCCACAAGCTGAAGCTTTCCTCTCAGCACAGACATTGAAGAAAGGAACCTATCGATGTAGTTCACAGCCAAATGCAGGGTCTCATTCTGCAGTTTGTATTCCTCTCCCACTTCAACTAACCAGTCCACAAGGATAGCCCTCATGCTGTTAGTGATGTCTGGCTGTTTCCTCATGTAGCCCACCTTAGGTTTACATTTAAGCTGTTGAGAAAAGTTTAGGAGTGTTAAAATTGTAATTACATACATGATTTTACCATAAACAAAGATGTTACCATGAACAAGTATAACATTAAGAGTAAGTTGCTAGTAATTTAAAACCTTAAAACATTACAGATAGGCATGGTGGTACATGCCTGTAATTCCAGCACTGTAGGAAGCTAAAGCTGGAGAATTTCAAGTTCAAATGCACCCAGGACAGGGGATATATAGCTCAGTGCAAAGGCCTGTGCATCAATTGCCAGTATCTTAAGTATAAACAAAAATATTCTCCAAATTACATTTAATTAAGTATACTATATAAACTGGAATCAAGAGCACCTTTACCTCCATTTCCCTAAGGTATGTGTGAATATCTTCATGGTAGTCTGGTACTTCATTCACACTCACTGGCTTTTCCTCTTCTAATACAACTGACATGTCCATAGCATGTGGTGAATCTGGGATAGTTGAAAAGTTAGGATCAAATTAACTATTTAACTTTTTATTTTACACAATGTCTGCCCTTGTAAGGAATCCAACACTACTAAAGCACTTAACTGATCCAACTAAAACTGTGTGCTCATGACAAAGTGCACACAATAGCTGACTCTGTTCATATAGCTTTAGAATTTTTTTTTTTTTTACGGAACCAGGGATTGAACTCAGACCCTTGCGCTTATTCTACTGAGCCATCTCCCTGGCCCCTAGAATAATTTTAGAAAAAGAATTACCAATAGACTAACCAGAGGGTGAGGTGTTATAAGAACAGATGGTACAGTGGTTCTCAGGACCAAGAACTCAACATCCAAGTTTTGAGACAGTTATCTAAGATTTGCCCTGACACACTGCAAACCTCATGGTATGACATATTCAAAGCACAGACAATAGCTGGAATCAGGTTACACAGTTTCTAATAACAAGTGTTAATAGTCAGGTTTTTATGAGGTTCAAACAGATTAACACTATAATCAATAAGTGACTCAGTTTTTATAAATTACCTTTTGAAACAAATTTTTTTTCCCACTTTACTCATTTTCATGTTAAAAACTTCTTGCAAAATTTGATGGACTTGGGGTATAGCCCAGTGGCACAGCACTTTTCTACCATCCATTAGGCTGTAGGTTCAACCCCCAGCACAAAAATAAATTAAGTATTTTCTTACAAAATTTAAATAAATAAATTTCAAAGTATCTTCTTGCCCCAACCCACTGGCCAATCAGTGAAACTAAAATTGAACTGGACTGGATGCAGGGAGCTATCCTGTGATGCAGTGGCTCTATGGTAAAGAAACAGTACAAACTGCAAATCTGTCTTCAGCTACAAATGGGTGAGGGCAAACAGACATCTTCTGACTTGCCGGTCAGACTCACTTTCTGGTATCACACAGTATACTCAAACTTTACAGAAAGAGATGTTGGTTTTCACAGCACATAAGACCCTGCTCTACCTGTACTCTTTGAAGTGGAGGTAAGAGGCCAGTTTTAGGAATACAAGCAAACATCTGTGGGACAGATTAAGCATTCAAGATCTAATCACAGCAGTCCTGGCAGAGTGCCAGATTAGGATTTGGTGCTTTTGTAGGTCACTAGGTCAAGTGTTAGCAGTGACATCGTAAATAAATTACGCTCATCCTAAGCCTATTAAGAGTAAAACTAACTGTTAGCATAATAAGCAGGTAAAGCAATGTCTCAACATGCAAAACAACCTCATCAAGTAAGTATAATTGATAAAGATTTTCTTTAACACTTACCAAAACTACCATCCATTGGATAATCGAGAGGTACCAGTGGTTTTCTGGGTCCGGGTAAAGCAACAGCTGCATTAAAAGCCAGGACATCTTCACATTCTGGCTTTGTAGATTCTGGTGGCCTCTTCTGAGTGTCTTCTGCTTCATCCACGTGGATGGTGAAGGCGGGCGCTTTACTGTTTGCTTTCCAAGGCGGCAAAGCAGCAACATTCTCATCATTGACAGGAAGATCTTTAAGAGGTGCAACCTAAAGGAAAATTACTTAGGCTTTCAACTTAGTAAATGCAGCTTGTCTTCTTCCCCTTAGGGGTCTAAGCCTTTGCTTTACTTTCAATTTATCAGAAAAATTAAACTTTCTGAAACAAATATCCAGTAATAGTTTTGAGCAGTCAAGCCGATTCGGCTTCCATTTTTCACAGGCATTCCTACAAAGACTAAATAGAACTAGGTGGAATTATAATCAAGGGTGGCTGTCAAAAATTTGTTGCGGTAAAGGCATGGGGGAAAAATAGTTTCACCACTTTCGCCCCAGGGTGGAGCAACAGAGCAAATCTGGCTAAAATGGCGGAATTTGCCAAAAGCCAATTATTTTTCACATTTTCTCAAGTAGAAGCAATCTCTTAAGCAGCTTGAAGAGAGCCAGGTTCTGGGGCCAGAGCTTGGCGTTTCAAAGTGGAGGGAAAGGCACAGAGCGAAGACGCCAAACACGACTCATGTTTAAGACTTCCTTTGACCCCATCCATTATGCACACAGAAAGATACCTTCGACACAACAGATTGGCAGCACAAGCAGTGCCAGCAGGGTCTGTAATACTAATAATGGAAATAAACTACAGCCGCATCCTACAAACTACAAAAACCAGGAACCGAGTAGCCGCCAAATCTAAGCCCCCTTAAAAAAAAAAAAAAAAAAAAGCCAGACAACGTTTTCCACCCGCTCCTGTGTGCCCGCTTAGTCCATGCACATCTCGCGCTTAAGCGACTCCTATTGCTGAATCTCCTCCACTTACCCGCCGCGTCTTGAGCCTCTGCTGCGGAGCCGCACACCGCGAATTCCCGGTCTTCAGCACCTCCTGCTCGGCCTGCGATCGCGGCTGCTGGGCGGGCGCCGCCTTCTCCGGGTTGATGTTCTCCTGATCCTCAAGGGGCCCCGCCTGCTGCAGTGTTCGCAGGGCCGAGCTCGCCTCGCGGGCCGCAGGCTTTGGCGCGGAGCTACCCAACATCGCTGTTCCCGGGGGCGGGCGGCGGGATCGGCCCGCGGCGCCAAGCAGCGTGCACTCCG
Organism: Octomys mimax; assembly: GCA_002564305.1. Classification (NCBI taxonomy): domain Eukaryota; kingdom Metazoa; phylum Chordata; class Mammalia; order Rodentia; family Octodontidae; genus Octomys; species Octomys mimax. The sequence goes on along the minus strand of NDGM011095893.1, from coordinate 4,139 downwards.
CCCCGCGACCGGTCACGTCGACCTCGCGGAGGAACGCTCCAGCCGGCGCGCCGCCACAACCCGAGCCAGCCTGCCCGCCGCCCGCTCCCCCGGCTCGGGCCCGTGCCGGATCGAGAAGGCCGCCACGTACGGAGGCAGGCACAGAGCCGAGCGGAATGCAAAACTCGCCCGGAGAAGTGGAAAGCAACCCGCCCGGGCCCCGACTGTTCTTGCAGTTCAAGCAGCCCGCGACTATTGAAATAGACCAATCAGGGTCGCCGCAGCTCCTGACGTCACTGCTGCGACGCGCGAGCGGGCCAGGGAAGGCGGCCGAAGAGGCAGGGAGCAGGGGCGGTGAGCTGCGGCGGGAGCAAAAACGCCTGCGCAGGCGGAAAGGCGGGCGGGCGGGGCCTGGCGCCGCTCGTCTTTAAACTGAGCTACTGAGCGGTCCCGGGCGGGGCTCGGGGCTGCAGCGGCTGCTCACCCTTTGAGTACAAATGGAATTAAACTTCAGTAACTGTTAGTGGGCCGCCCCGCCGTCGGGGTTCGGGGCTGCTACTTAGGCTGGGGACGCGAGGCCGCTGTTGGAGTGATGTGTCCATACAGCGTATGGCTCTTAAGGCGCAGAGTCATCTGACCGCGGCGCGCAGGAGCCAGTGGCAGACTGATAGATGAGAGTCTGACCTTTGAGCTGAGCACTTGGTGTACGTGTGGGTGGGTGCCCTGGACTGAACACAAGGTTAAGTGCCCGCTACCAGTCTCATCCCCAGCCTGGCCTTGTTATTTTTCCTAATTTAGATACAATCAACTTAAAATGCCACCTGGCCCTACAGTTGCTAATACAAAGAAATTCAGATAGTCGTAATTTTTGGTCTATTATCCCCTGGAACAGAGCCAATTAAAAAGCACACAGTGAAGTCCTAGTGACCCAGATAGTTTTTTAATATTTCATTTGGAAAGGAAGGCCGTTTAAAACAGTAAAAAAATGGGGTTTCCAGCCCACTGTTTCCCCTTAAATACAACAAAAACAGTAAGCCCTTATTAAAATAAAATTTAAACATGTACCTTACATTTTTTATATTTAATATTCAAAGATTGCACATAATTAAGAATCATTGTTTTCTGAAAAATGATTACATTTACCCTACTGTTTTGTGTGTGTTTTTTTTAAACAGGGTCTCACAATGAAGTTCAAACTGGCCTTCAATGGTCCTCCTGTCTCAGCCTCCCCAGTGCTGGTATTAGAGGTGAGCAGCACAACACTCAGCTCCATTTACCCTTCTGTAAAACACAGAAAATAGCTCATTTTCCACTGTCTTTATGCCATTTAACAAACTTGAAGTATTATATTCTCTGAAATAAATCTAAATTAAGATTAATGAACAAGATTTCTATAATTTAAAAGTCTTATTTTCCTTCATATAAAATAACAAGGAAGTTAGTGGATACTAGTACAGGCAAAGAACTCAGCCCGTCTCCTCCCTTATATGCTTCTACAGCTTCCCTGGCTGGGCAACTCAAGTTCATGTCCCTTTCCTCTGGCAAGCGCTGCTCAGGCGCCTGTTCGTAATTTACAGCACTGAGCCAAGCAGCAGGGTCCTAAAATGTTAGCAAGCAAGAGAGAAATCCGCTGCCAATCAATTCCAACTCTTAGGGAAAAAACTGTTGAATTCTTTTCATTGGTTGTAATTATACGCAGGAACTAGGACACAAACCAGGTACCATAACTTGGGTGTTTATAATTATAGACACTAGCATGACCTCTTAATTACTTAATAACATGGAAAATCCATTTTCTTAACATTTCTCAATTTAAAACATCTACTTGCCAAAAATTATTAATATTCCTTCATAATTACTCAATTTATTTTAAAATAATATTTAGTTTGTCAAAAGAATTAAAAGTTTTACATTAAAAAGTCATTATCTCAAACATTTCTAGCCATTAAAAGTCAGCTTGTGATTCTGCTTTAACATTATCTGAACTCCTCACTTCTTTGGGATTTTACCTTACTTACCTTTCATGATGCATCAAAGAAAGCAATCAGTGTGTTTTGGTCATAACTGTCCAGAATCTCCAGCAGAAGAGGTACTTTGGTTTTTACATTGGTGCCTTTGAATTTAAACTTATCTATGAAAAGATCAGTGATCATGCCTATAAAGCAAAATGTTTTTTAATGAAACAGAGTAATTGCTTGACTAAGCACCTGAAATTCCATTACTTAGTCTACACAAATATAAAAGAGTTAATTTAAAAAATATTTATGTGGGGTTTAAATCAAGTTTCAACATATAAACATTTATCTAGTACTGTTCTCTGTTGTTGTTTGAAGCAGGGTCTCACTCTGTAGTCCAGACTGGCCTTGAACTCACTACACAGCCCAGAACTCATGGTGCTCCTCCTGTCCCAAACTCCCAAGTACTGGTATTACAGGAGTGGGTCACCACATCCTGTAATACACAGCTCTAATATTCGTTTAACAACTGTTTAATAAGTTAGTAATTAACAATCAACAGCTGGCCATTTTTTAATAGTTATTGGTATATATGACATTTTTCCAACCAAGCATATTCTGTTCTTAGCAGTTTTGTCTAAATTAAAATATTCCATCTATATGATCATTCTTCAAGGATCTGGCAAATTATTTCACCTTTGTGTTTTTCCAGATGTAAAATACAAGGAAAATACAAAGAGTTCAAGCTGTCAATCCTTTATCTAAAACCCTTAGTACAAAATGCACTGCAGAATTTTTCACAGTTTAGAAAGATAATAAAAGGAAAGAACCATGTATGGTATTAACTCAAGGGGATTGAGTGTCAATGTCTGATAATAAAACTAATATTTTTACAACAAAATATATCAAATATTTGCATTAAATAAAACTTAAAAGGAACAGAAATCACCTTATGTCAAATTTGTCATTAGATTACACACACTAAGTCAGGGTTTGCTGCCCACTGATGTATTAAAGCCTTCTGGGTGGATTTTGAAATCACTGAGATTGGTGGGTCTGCATCACCCATCATCTAGGTTATTAGAAAAAGGTCTTAGGCTTGCTATATAGGAAACATTAAGATATTCCATAGTGTTATAGTTTGTGGGGAAATCTGTTTGTATATAATAAAAAATCAGTAAAATATTGAAGTCTCAACATGAATTGACAATATCAATTAAAGCTGGGTGTTGTGGCACACACCTAGAGTCCCAGCACTCTGCAGGGCAGAGCCAGGAGGACAGCAAGTTCGAGCTCAGCCTGGGAAATGTAGTGAATTAGTTAGACCTTATCTCTAAAAAAGAAAAAAAAAAAGAGGGGGAGGGAATGGGTGCTGGGGGAGGGTGTTGCTCAGTGTAAAGCCTCTGAGTTCACTTCCCAGTACTGGGGGAACAAAAAATCGCTTGCCTGTGGATGGCAATATGCAAAAACCATGCATTCTGACATGAGAAGCTTCCAGGGTAGGATTTGCATCTAACTAGGCATAGGACAACAAATCATAACATCTATCTTGAAGAGATGTTTGCTGTAAGGGTGAAATATCTGATTTCTGATGGTTTTAATCCCTTGCTGCTAACCAAACCTTTTCTCAGCTGGGTGTGGTGGGTACACTCCTATAATCTTAGCACTCAGTAGGCAGAGGCAAGAGAATTGTGGTGAGTTCAGGATCACCCTGGGCTACATTAGCAAGTTCAAGGACAGCCTGTACTGTACTATACAGGGAGAACCTGTTACAGAAAAAAAGTTGTATTTGTTTAAAGTATGTCTAAATGTTGTTTTGAGACAGGGTCTTGCTAGCTAAGCCTATAATCCTGATCCTTCTTCCATAGCCCCTGTGATGCTGGGATTGCAGGTGTGTACCACAGTGCTCACCACAACTTCTTAATACTTCCTACATTTTGTTCACTTTATGCAGTATTTCTTCATATATATATAAATTCACCACAGTATAGCTTCACTTCTTAAGTTTTACTAACGTTTTGTCAAGTAAAAATATTAAATTTTAAAACTAGCTTGATGGAGTAAAAAATTTTTGTGCTGTACACTGATTGCCACTGGTTCATGACAGATATAAATTTTGTCTTTCTACCTTTTTCTTTTTTCTTTTTTTTTGGTGGAACCAGGGATTGAACTCAGACTCTTGCGCTTGCCAGGGAAGTGCTTATT